>RJWM01006136.1:0-86579 GCA_004363535.1 Dasyprocta punctata | reverse complement strand
TTGATAAGACAGAGAGAGAGAGACAGAGAGGCAGAGAGAGAGAGAGAGAGCGAGAGAGAGCACAGGGCAATCTCGAGACAGAAATCAGGTTTCCTTTCGAGGGACATACATAGGGAGGTAAATCCTAGAAAACCAAAATGGATGCAAGTCCTTTTAGATTTCAGTTCTAGCTCTGGAGAATTAGATTGTGTAATGCAACCTGCTGACAAGAGCAGGTGCTGAAGTGGTAAAACCTCCTGGCTGGGAAAGTCCCATCTGAAATAGGTTTGGGCCACCTTGAAATAATAAATCTTTAACAATTCCTCCCTGTATGCCTTCAATAGGAGCGTCCAAGAAAAACCTTGTTTTATTTCTTATCACAGAGGTTAGAAGTTAGGAAAAATTCCTTTACCCTGGGAGCGTACCTCTGGCCAGAAACTTAGGTTACTCAGAATGCTTTTCAAAACTTCCCCCTTTATGTCCACGAGTGCCGGTGAGCAACACCAAGTCTCTTGGGGGACTCTCAGACCCTGTGCGGACTTCCAGTGTGCCGCCCTGACTGTCCAAGGCCTCATCCTCTTCCTGGGCTCCAGGATGAAAGCGGCAGAGGATCTCAGTGCCTGGTGGGGATTCTAGCTGAGAGTGGACCGAGAGCTCTCCCGGTGCGGTCTCCCTGTCCCCTGCTCAACTGTGAGAGGTGCGTTCAGGGCAGACTGGCTGAGCAGAAAGGGACGTCTGTGCTAGGCTGGTGATGCTGAAACTTACTGCAAACGCGCAGGCGTCCCTGCCGGGGCTTAGTACCTCAGCATGGGTACACTGTGGGTTTGTGAGGCTGCCTGCCTCTGTCGGGGTGGCCCCATCTCACACCACCAGGGCACCCCGAATGGATGGAGACGCAGAACCCCAGCATGCCGGCACGTGGGCCTCTCTGTGACAGCAGCCTGTTAGTCAGAAAGGCAGCTGTGCTTCAGAGAGCAGGATTAAGAAGTGACATCCTCACGGGGAAGGTGTGGTGGAGATTCCAGAGCCTCGAGGCTCCGCACTGAGGGACATCGGTGCCTTCCCAGCAGGGCCCCGGGTAGCTGCACGCACGTGTGTCCCATTAGCCTGGGCGTGGGAGCAGATGGCGAGCTTGTTTTCCTTTGTCGGCTCTGGGCTAATTGGACCCGTAATAAGGCAGGGGTTCTCCCCTGGTGATTTTCCTGGCCGTGGGGCCAGGCGCGTGGGATGGGGTAAGGCTGTGTGGCAATGGGACCCGGAGAACCTCAGCAAGCCTCAGATTAGTGACCTGCGAGAGGACATCCCAGCCAGCCGAAGAGCTGGCTTCCAACCCATTGTAGCAGGGGGCTGTCGGGAGCCCTCTGGACCCAAGAAAGATAGAGGCACCATGTGCTTCAGAGCACAAGTGGGCAGACATAGTGCTTGATCTCAGAAGGCACAGGCTCCCAGAGGGACCGGGGGGTGTTGGAGGTGTGCGCGGTCCCCAGGGGTCATCAGGAAGTGAGGCTCAGAGAGAAGGAGAAGTCAGAGGTCACGGGTAGGCTGTGAAGGTGATCGGCCTTGAAGAGACCCAACAGCAGGAGGAAGAACAGAAGCACCGTGCATTGGGGGCAAGCGAGGAGCTCTGTGTGGGAGGCTGTAGGGAAACGACAGAGGGACGTGAGTCTGAGCCATTCAAGCAAGGCCTCAAATGCTCGGGACAGTTTCAGTCCATCTGGTGGGGAAGACAGGGGCAGCGGAGGTCACCGAGCAGGGCTTGGCATTCAGCGAGACGAACCTGGTGACCGGGCACAGCAACTGCAGGCTTCAGGGCCAAGGCCCTGGGCAGGGCGAGTGGGCAGCCCAGTGCCAAGGGAGAGGACTGGCTCAGCCCGGAGACTGGTGAGTGTCCATGTGCGGGCACTGACAGCCGTCCCGGAGCCCCAGCGTGATGGCTGTCTTCCACGCCGTCCCTTGGCGCCCACACACCAGGCACATCCCAGAAAACAAGATCTCTTTGAGATGCCAGGGGTCAGCCAGGGATCCCCCGGAGCCCGTCGTCACTGCCACTGTCTTTCCCCAGAACAACCCCAGCAACAAACTGGCGACTACGAGCAACACGGTCACGGCGGCGCACATCAAGAGGTTCACGTTCGTGTGCATGGCCCTGTCGCTGACGGTAAGGGGACCAGGTGGCCCACCGCCCTCTCTGTCTGTCTGTCTGTCTCTCTCTCTCTGCCTCTCTCTAAAGGGGCGAATTGCCATTTTAGAGGGAGGACTCTTGTGTTCCATAGTGTGTTGCTACACGTGATTGGTTAACAACCCCTTCAACACATGTTCTTCCCCACATGTGAATGGCTGCTACTCCAGGAGGTCATTGTGTTTAGGGGGGAAGACGTCTGCTTCTGGTATTCCTTTCATTTTGATACCTCTCTCGTCTTGCTAAGGAATTTCCAACTCGTTTTCTGAACATCCAACCTCCGGCTTTATACCCATCCCCAGCCCTACCCCAAACGGAATTGGTGTTATTTCAGTTTCCCTGTAAAAGTTGCTTTCCTGATTCCGGTATGCCGATGCAGCCAACTTCCTTGTCCTCATTTATCCAGCCTCTGCTGGATCCCGAGCCCTGTCTCTCTGCCGAGGACTCGGCTGTGAAGAACTGTGGGTGACACTGAGCCCTCGCCAGCATCTGATGGTGTCGGGGTGTACATCTGTGAACAGGCAGCACACATTACCAGGCCCCCATGGGCCAGTCTCATGCGTGAGGTCGTGTTCAAAAGTATGGAAAGAATATGCACAGAGCACATAACATGGTTTATAACATGTGTCAACAGCAGCAGGAAACCCAGCGATCACAAGCAAGCTTAGAGGGTAGACTGTGCCCTTTGAGTTGTAAAAATAGAGATAAAAGGGGATAAAAAGAATTACGGGGTTTTTTTGTCTTGTTTTATTTTATTTGTGCAACTCTGGAGATGGAACCCAGGCCCTTTGCTCTGGTCTACGTCCCCAATCATTTTTATTCTTCTATTTTGCGACAGGGTCTCGCTAAGTTGCCCAGGCTGAGCTCAAATGCAGTCCTGTCTCAGCCTCGCACAGCATTGGGATTATTAGCGTGCACCACTACACTCAGCTGAATTATGGCCACTGGTTTCCCTTGTTGTTGTGGCCACACCCGTCCTGTTAAGTCCTGTAGAACATTTCCATTGACATACGCAGCATCAGCGTTTTCCAGAAACGCCAGGGTGTGCAGTGGCCCTCATAACTAACCGGCCCAGGGCTGTTTAAAGCGTTTGGCTGTGTACAAATGGAACACAGTCCCGGTCGTCCTTACCAGTACCAGAAGAGCCAGGCTGCGCAAGCAGTGCTTCATATTCAACTCCCGCGCGTGGTTTAAGCCTTTAATGGACTTCGCTGCAAAACCCGCAGCTTAATATTTGCCCACTGATCCAACCGCTGAGTAGACTGGGATCGGGACAGCTAGAGTCAGCCGGTCCATCGGAGGAGGCCCGGCACACCGCTGAGGCGTAAACTCATGCTCTCGGCTGCCCGTCGCCCCCAGCGCTGCCCCCGCGCCCCTGCACCTCTGTGAAGTGCGGCCGTCGGAAGCCCATCCTGCCGCCGCTTCGCCGAGTGGAGGGGATTTCTGACAGCGTAGGTTTGTGGGAGTCAGACCGGTGACCCCAGGCAAACCTCTTCCGTTACGGGCGTTCTGTCTCCCTGTGGTGTACAAGTTTTTCCATGGTTCCCTAAAGTCTTAACAAAACACTGAACAACTCTGAAACAGTTTGAAAGAGTATTTTAGGAAAAAACAGAGAAGTTTCTATTCCAGAGCAGACGTCAGCTTTTTTGGAGTCAAAAGTTGAGTTGAGTCTGAAGCCAGGTTCTGTGATTTGGCTCTCACAGACCCAGAAAACCAGCAGCTCTTGGCTGGAGGTTGCTGTCTCTGTCGTCCCTCACTGTGTAGACGGCTTCCCTCACTGTGTAGATGGCTTCCACAGCTCAGGTCGCATACAGTGGAAAGCTTGACCACGTCAGGTACAAGGACAGTCCTCTCTGGTAATTCATGGGCAGCAGTTTGTGCCGCTAAAAAATTATTCTGCAGCAAGTTTATTTAAAATAATGGTAATTTAGGACCTGGAAAAATGATTATGCAGCTCTCAAGTAAAGGTTTTATTTCTTTTGATTATTCTAATCCTAGATCACAAAAGTCGTCTGTAGCTGCAAGTATTCTCAAGGTAAACTTTCATCTTTGAAATAAAGACGCAGAACCCTTTGCTGGAGGGGAATTTGGAAATACTCTAGTCAGAACCTGTAATTTTTCAGAAAAGGAAATGACTCAGACAGGATAAGGGAATTGTCCAAGTACCCAGTAATAGAACTGGCTGGACCTCAGCCTCTGGGTGCCTGTCCAGTGAACGCCACTGTCCCCCCAAAATAGCAACAAGCACTGGTCCTTGGGCCTTCGCACTGGGACAGTCGGCACCATGTGGAAAGGAATGGAAGTCTCTTCAACATTAAAAACCAGGACATTTGAACACATAACCATGAAGTATCTCACGTCCAGTATCCTTAGAGCACTTCCATCAATCAATGCAATATTTTGGCTGGAGGAATTGTCATTAAAAGGCACATAGGAAAACGGTAAAGCAAGATTTTTCTAAACTAAGCATTCAGTGGTCACTGTACCATGAACATAGCTTTTTATGTCACTTAACCATTTTCATCGCTGCTTTTACTCTCTGAACTTCATGACATGGTCTCTCATGTCACCCCCAGGCCTGCCATCATGCTGACACATGGAAGGGACATAGGAATCAGTCAGTTTTTGCCCATGGATGAGGGTTACCATTATAGTTATGTTCCTCTGGCCCCGCCAAGTCTCATGTAATCATGGCATGGACGCGACTGAGTCTAGCATTCATGATTGGTTTGTTGTCTGGCACTGGGATTGGTGATGTGAGTGCTGCACCTGCCCAGGGGTGGAGCCAGTATTCATTGGAAGGGTGGGAAGAAGGCGTGGCTTCCTTCTCTCTTGTCGGTTCAGGCTTTGCTGTTTGTGTGGCCATGAACAGCTGCCCCCGAGCCACGCTGCCCTGCCTTGGAGCCAACTGAGTATGGACTGAAACCCCCTAGAACTGTAAGAAATAAACCTTTCCTTCCCTAATTTTGAGCATCAGGTATTTGGTCTCAGCAATGAGAGAAAAGTAACTAAGACAGTCACAAAGGCACCCACAGTGCTGTGGTATAGTTCAAGGGGTGGGTCTGACCCCCTGGCACACACCCCCACATGCACATACACAGAGCAAGTGACGATCTGCTTATCTTTGTTCATTCTATCCTATTTCTAAAGCTCTTAAAAGACCCTTTCCTGTTGAGTCTATTTTAATTTAATTTTATTTCTTTAAACATCTGACTGTCTGGAAATTCAACATAGCAGAAGTTATCAAAACACTCAAGAGCATCATGCTTCATGTTTTTTCCAGAGTATGATTTTTTTTTTCCAGTACTTTTTTCAACCTTTGCCCTGAAAAAAAATCCCTAGCCCTTTTTATTTTGAGATAGACTTTCAGTGCATTTCTTAGACTGGGCTGGAACCTACAATCCTTCTGCCTCAGCCTCCCAGAGTGCTGGAAATACAGGCATGCACCCACCACACCATGCTTGCAGCATATGATTTCACGGACATAGTTGGAGCTTCTCGATGATTCTGCAGCCCTGCATGCTGACACACTTTCCCACGCTCACTCTGGGGAAGCCAGCTGTGGTCCCCAGGTCTTTAAGAAGACCAACCACTGGGACCCTGTCCTATGACTCAGTGACTCCCGCTGCGTCTCAAAGGAAAATTTATGCTGTCCAGAGCAAAATTTCATCCTTTCCATCCAAAAGGGCTCACTTCTTGGGCTCTCGCCTTCCAGGTTCAGGTCAGACTTTCCCTGTGATAAACAAGACTACATCACTGCTGACACTTGACGAGAGATGGGTACTGCAGCATATCTGTATTTATTTTTTCCCTATGATAGATTTTCATCTTAAATTTAGATTATCTCTTTCTGCTATAAAATTTGGTGCTGCATGCATGCTTTGCCCCCAAGAGTTACTTTTACAGTGCTGCATTTTAAGAAAAGCAGCCGACGGCCTCCATGAAGTAGGGGAGGCGTGGCATGGAGCTGGGAGGCAGGAGCATTTCTGGTCCCTGTCCTGTGCCCGTGGCATTTTGCTTCCAGTCCTTCCACGCATGCTCAGCAGCAGGTGCTGCCTGACCTCTGCAGACCAACAGCTGGGGACAAAGGATGTCTTTACTCTTTGCAAAAGATTCGCTTCAGAGCCGCAGGTTGTCAGGTAGAGGCCACTGAGTAGCAGCGAGGTGGTGGCCTTCATGCAGCTCGGGGTCAGCCAGGCGGCTGCAGACTGGCCAGCTGCTGTTCGGGGTGAAGGGAGACACAGAGGACGCCCCTGGAAGGAGAGCTCAGGAGGGCCTGCGTGTCATGGCAACCAGTCCTGTCACCACCTCGCAGGCAGAGAGAATCGAAGACCCATGATCAGATGTGAAGAAGAGGCACGGCCTTGGGGAGCGGGGCCACTTGGCCCTGAACCTTCCTGCAGAGCTGTGATCCCTGTCACAAATGCGCCCGCCTGCTGGCACAGCGACAGTGCGACCTTGGAGGCCTTTTCTCTTGCAGGTGGAGTGGGGGTCACGGCCTGGGCAGGGCCTCCTGAGCGGGGAGCCTCGTTGCTTGAGGCAGGCAACACTGAGGCAAAGCTGAGCTCACAGAACCTCTGCTGCTGCAGGCCGTGAGTCTGGCCTGGTCCCTCCTGGCCAGGAGATTTGGGAGTAAGAGAGGGAGCGCTCCCCAGGGTGAGGCGCGTCTGCCCAGCAGTACTCTCGCTGGGAGAAGTTCCAGAGGGGTGCCAGTGCCAGGCCAGTTTGGTGAAATCCAACATGCTGGGTGCTGGGTGTTCAGTAGGCAAACCCAATTTGCCTATTTATCCAAAATACTAAAAAAAGAAAAGAAAAGAAAAGGAAACCTCTTTCCGTAGTTTACAACAAATCCTGTTAAACAGCGAAGTTTTAACAGCTCAGCTGCTTCTAGTGGACCAGTTTGCATTTTGACTTCCCGAACGGTGTGTTAAGAGCATTTTTCTGTTCTCAAGTTCCCTGCTGCTTTACCTTTGGGCAGCCGGTGCCAAGAGACGGGGAGAAGGATCCCTGCGGAGTGCAGGCCTGGCTGCCGCCGCGGCCTCCCCGAGCCTTTGTGCACAGTGGAAATGGGCGTCCGTCCAGCGGGAGCTTGGCCCACAGAGTCAGGGGCACCTCTGGGCAGGGTGAGGCCTGCACCACCGTACCCAGCACCCTCTTCGTGCCAGACCCAGAGAAAGCCAAAGGAGGGGGACAGAAGGACCAGGACAGGTAGCCTGCGTGCCTGTGCCTGAGAGATGGTCAGAAAGACAGGGGAGTCTGTCACCAAACAATGGAGCAAAATGACAAAGGTGGAGGGGAAGGAACAGAGATGTGGTCAGCGTACAGCCCAGAGGGCCTGGAGCTGGCCCAGGGCCCCGCTAGTCCTTCCGGTTCAAGTTGCTGTAACTCTGTAAGAGGATTTAACAGGCCAACTTTTAACATAGTAAATCGGACAAACTGATGGTTGGCCCAATTGGTTACCGCACAGGGGCTGGGGGTGACTCGTGCTGGGAAGGCGGGTGTGGAAGGCAGCCCTCACCAGGCTTTGCACACTTGCTCACGGATGCCAGGTCACATGACGGCACCAGGGTCTCAGACCGACCGTATCCTGCTGGTCACCAGGGCTGGCGTCCTGCAGCTTCAACACGAGGGGGACTGCTTGGGCTGTTGAGGTGTCGCCGTCACTCAGGTGGGAGGCAAGGCAGTCTGTCAGCATGCCCTCAGTCTGCTCTGCCTCCCAGGGGGCCTTGGGGGCATCAGAGGTTGGTGGCTGTTAGCACTGAAAGGTTTGCTTCCAATTTCACCCCGATCTTTACAAGCCTTGTTGCCTTGTGCAGTCAGTGAGGGATTAAAGGGAGACCGGGGAAGCCAGAAGCTTCCATTGTGGTTGGGGTGGGTTGAGCTGTGTCTGCAGCATGGAGGTGCTAACCCCCAGGACCCCAGAATGTGACCTCATTGGGAAGCAGGGTTAAGATGAAGCCCTGGAGCTGGGGGTTTAGCTCAATGGCACAAGAGCCTGCCTGGCAAGCGCGAGGTCATGAGTTCAAACTCCGGTACCAAAAACAAACAAACAAGATGAGGTCCCAGTGGGGAAGGTGGGCTCCCAAGCAGGGCCAGGGTCACCGGCGCTCACACAGAGGGGAGCTGGGCACAGACAGATCACGCTCAGTGGCCTCCTCAGCAAGCCACGAGGGAGTGACTGCCCTGCTCTGAACCGGCTATTTGGGAAGCCCTGGAAAATGGGTGCACAGTGCTTCTAAGAGAAAAGAGGCTTCTCGCTGGCACCAAGGCCACGCAGACTCATGTAACCAGCCCCTCACCACCCGGCACTCTGTCCCTGCAGTTTACGTAGGATGAGGCTGTGGTTCTATTTCCAGGCGCTCGGTGTGTTGAGGATTTGCTGAGAAACGCTTAGCCCACACCTCAGTGCTGTGCCTGCGTGGAGGTGCTTAACTATGTCTTTGCTGATGCTCCTTTGGGAAGGGGGGTTATTGGCATCGTAGCCCCGGATAGAAGTGAGTACCAACTTCCACGTCTTCGCACTTGCAGATTGTATTAGTATGGGTCCCATTGCCAGGAACAATACCACAATTTGGTGAGTTTTAATGAAAAGTGATTTCTTTTTTGTTTGCTGGTTGGTCGGTTTGTGGGTTTGCTTTTGTTTATTTCCAGAACTGGGGATTGAACCCAGGGTCTCTGTAGCACTGAGCTACACCGTCAGCCCTTTTTAGTTTTTATTTTGAGATGATCTCACTGAGTTGCCCAGGTCAGACTTACTTGTAATCCTCCTGCCTCAGCCTTCCTCAGTGCTGAGATTGCAGGGGTGCACCGCTGTGCCTGACTGAGAGGTGGTTTATTTTGGCTGGCTGCTCTGGAGGCCAAGGGCAAGGACCCACATCTGGTAGTGGCCTTCCTGCTGGCAGAGGCTCGAGGGCAGCAGGGCTTCACATGGTCCGAGACAGGGAGCGTGCGTGTGTGCGTGCGAAACTGAGCCCCACCCTCTGACCCTGCTTCAGCCGCCTCACCCTAAACTGATGCAGGGACACCGCACTTTCTGGTGCAAGAACAGCTTTATCAGCCCAGGGAGAGGTCAGCCCAGCACCTAGCCCATGCCCACCACTCTGCAGGGCCCAATGAACTGCCTTGGGAACAGCCTCTGAGGACTCTCTGGCCGTTTGTGAAGTGTTTCCTTAGCTCAGCTGATGCAAAGTCAGGCAGTGGCGGGCATCACAGTGTGCAGAAAGCGGACAGCAGCTCCTCCGCCGGGACCCTGGGACGGTTCAGAGCAGTGCCCAAGGGCGTGCAATACTGATCGGTTTACAGAGAGTGGGGAGCCTGCAAACCCCGGAAACTTCCTCTAGCCACTCCTTTGTAAATGATCTCAAGAACTACTAAATAGCGTGGTTACCTCTAGCAGAGCGACGACTTGAAACCACTGATGAGAATGCTAAGTGCCATTGTGTGCGGTCACTGAAGTGAGCGACCCTTGACCGGGGAACAAAGGAAGCAATCAGAGCCACTTTGGTTGCACACAGGGCTCAGGAATTGGGGGGGTGGGGGGAGGTCCGCACAGTGGCCAGCAGGCTTAAAACCAACCTGGGAAGCACACTCGCTTTCAGCTCTGGGATGGGCTTATGGGTTTAACTTCAAAGGAATTCTCTCTGTCACTTTCTTTCTCTTTCTGTCTGTCTGTCTGTCTCTGCCTCTCTACCTCCCCCTGCCTCCCTCCATTCCCCACTCTGTGTCTCTCTCTCTCTCTCTCTCTCTCATACTGAATTACATTCTCAGGGCCCCCCCCCCATAAGACACTGGCTTGTAGTTTGCCTAGCCTAGCCTCAAGCACAGAGATACTCCCGCCTCAGCTTCCTGAGGAGTTGGAATTGCAGGCCTGTGCCACCATGCTCCCCTGTATTTTTTCTCTTGAAGGACCCACTGCTGCGTGGCCCACTTGTTCAGGCCCAGTACACAGGCTTAAGTGGTGCCATGAAATGATTTTCGGGGTCTTCTGGTCCCTTCTCAATCCAGTTCCAGCCCAAAAGAACCAGTGTGCTGCTGAGACACAGCACACGAGGGACAAACAGAGGCTGGAAAGCCCGCTGGTGGGGACTCGGGCGCCCACCGTTGCAGCGCCCTGCCTGTGATCCTCCCTCCAGAGAGCCCCCAGCCCTGCACTGCGAGGATGGATTGGCCGCTCCTAAGGGCGCCCAGAGGCCCAGGCGCACCCAGCAGGCGACGCCTCTGATGGGCACAGCCCCGGCCCTGGAGGAGGCCACCAGGCATTGCACTGCTGTGACCCTGCTGTGTGCTGCTGATTGCAAGTCAGGAGGAGTGACTTTGGGACTGTCACTAGCCTCAGTTTCCCCATGGAGGGGATAAGAGTCACCCACTTCATAAAGCCGTTTCAGAGGGGCGAAAGCTTAATGACACCCCGGCGTGCATGGTAAACTGAGGCTGGCAGCTCCGGCGCACGGGGGTCTGGCGTGGGGAAGGGGTGGCCGTGTGTAAGCCAGTGGCTGTTGGGATGTTTGATGCCGATGAAGAATTTAATGACACACAGTCCTTTTATAGATACAAGGGGATAATCAAAGTATAGGCGAGTTTTAAAATTTAATTTATCCCAGCGAAGACACATTGCCATTTCTGCCCCGTAGAATACTCAGAAGACCCCCACTGCTTTGAACACCCTTACCCCGTCAGTCGGCCATGTGTCTTTTAGTGTGGTACTTTCCTTTTGTTGATTTAAACCTTCGCCCCTGTAGCCAGTGCCTCCTGTGGACACGGGAGACAGTGTGGCCCCACTGTGGGACATTTTCTCCCCGTGGCCTGGAGAAGGAGGCCCCTCGCCCCCCCAGAAATGCCAGTTACCCCACAAGCTGCAGTGCAGACCGAGGCGAGACCAGGGCCAGTCCGCTGCCTGGCCAGCAGGGAGGACAGCGGGCAGCAACTGAATGCTTCAAATGCCAGGAAGGACAGGTTCGGGGCGTCACCGAGCCCTGGTATGTTTGCGTTTTGGAGTCCTTGGCTAGGAAGAGCACCACGTGTGTGCTGGAAACCCGTGGGACAGTGCCTGTCACCACAGCCACATCAAGGCTTCCTGTGTCCTCTGTCCCCGCCCTGGCACAACTTCTGGTCTCCCAGTGTCTCTGTGCCCCCGAGCCTCCGCGTCTCACCAGCTGCAGGAGGACTACGGCCCAGGGGAGCAGCGCCGTGTGTGCTTCTCCATCACTCGCTGGGCACCTTCAGGGCCCTGCCCCGTGCCTGGCACCGGCCCCACTGTGGGGAAGTGACACAGTCCCTGCTGGTGAGCTTGCTGCTGTCATGGGAAGGGAGCCGATGATACGTGAACACATACATTGGTGCTGGGGAAGTAAACTTGGTGGTTTAAAAAAAAAAAAGAGAACTTACCGCTTCATGTCGCTAGAGGCCGGAAACCCAAACTGGGCTCCCTGGGCTGAAACTGCGGGGCTGCAGGCCACACCCTGGGCTGTGGAGGGGCTGGGGACTCTGGGCCTCACCTCTTCCTGCTGTCGCGGCTGCGGCATCCTTTGGTCACACCGTTTGCATCCCTGGGATCTCGGCCTCCGTCTTTGCACGCCCCCCTCCCGCACGTGTGACGCGTGTGGTGTGTGTAAGGTGTCACAGCTCCCTTTGCCTCTGTCTCACGAGGACACGGGTGAGGGTGCTTAGGGCCCACCCGAGTAAGCTCAGCTGGAGAGCCTCCTCTCCACACATCCGGCACCAGGGAAAGCACAGCATCGATGTAAATCGGAGCCGTTCTGAGGATCGTAATGCGATCACGCACCGGCCACCCTGTCCCGCCCAGGACACGGAGCACCTCTGTCCCGCAACCCACGCTATGTGCGCCACCCTCCGATATGCCCCTGAGTCGCCACTCCGTGGCCGTCTCGGCGTTCTGTTGGTTGTGGTTGCATAGTGATCACACGCAGGTGATCTTTACACTTAGGAGGCCAGGTCACGGCGCCTGGGACACTCACCTCGTTCATCTCTTCACGCAGGCATGTGCCACCCGTGCCACAAGAAGTGCCATGAGCTGTTCCGAGAGACCGTATTGATTTTACCATGTGTTGTTCTGACTGTTCTGTTTTATTATCGTTACTGCTGTTCATCTTTTCCTGTACCTCGTGTATAAATTAGATGCCAACAGTACGTGCGCACGGACCGTGTGGGGCTTGGTGTACCCACAGTGGGGTGGCACGTGTCCATTGGGGCCTTGGGACAGTTCCCTGAGGATGAGGCAGCTGCTGTAAAAGGAGCAGAGGATGCAGAGGATATCTGGTTCAGGAGGTCAGGGAGGCCCCACGGCGGGGACCATGTTGACGCCAGCCAGATGGGCAGGGCCCACTGCCCGGCAGCCCTGCACTCTGCACCTGTGGCCTCAACCTGCTGTAGACACTGGGTCCGTCCAGACCAAGAACAGGTGTGACGTGGGACAGGCTGCGCCCACTGTGGGAAGCGCTGCCTGTCGGACGGGGCAGTGTTTCCACAGCAGAGAGCCCGGGCGGAGATGGCCGCCTCCTCGTCCTCGGTGTCCAGAGGGTCAGACCTTCTTTCCTTCCCTCCTTCCTTCCTTTGTGGGGTATGTGTGTGTGTGTGTGGTACTGGGGATTGAACCCAGGACCTTCACACTGAGCTACATCCCTACTCCACCTGGTTTTTTTGTTTATTTGTTTGTTTTTGGTCATTTTTGAGACAGGGGTCACACTAAGCAGTTCAGGCTGGCCTTGAGCTCACTTTGTAGCCCAGGCCAGTCTCGAACTTGCAGTGGTCCTCCTGTCTCATCCTCCCAAGTGCTGGGATTATTGGCATGCACTGAGTTGTCCAGATTTGGCTGGAACTTGCAGCCCTCCTGCCTCAGCCTTGTGCCATCGTGCCCCACTTCCTACTCCTCTTTCTTGCCCTCCCTCTCCCCCTCCTCTGTCTTCCCCCTCCTCCTGCTCCTCTCTCCCCCTCTTCTCCCTCTTCTCCTCTGTAATCGATTGTGTCTCCCCTGAGAACGTGGCACACGAACTCCAACTCAGGGTTGCTGAGGTTGAGCCGAGCTGCTTGGGCTCAGGCTGTCCAGTTGCAACATCGCTGCCAGTAGCACAGCCCAAGGCCGCACTGACTGTCCAGTTCAGGACACACATGCACTTCCATCGCCGGTGGAAGCCAGCCTGGCTGGATCCCCTCCATGGAACATTAGCCACGCCTGCGGCTCCTGGCGCCCCCGCCCCAGTACCCGCACGGTGAAAACCATCTGAGCCGCCGAGGGTTCAAAGCCATCGCGTTAAAGTGCTTTGGGCCTCCTCTGTTTTGGTCTTGACCGCCCTGTTAACCACGTCCCCCGCCTTTCAGGTTTTAGGGTCCTCTGTCTTAGTTGGTCTCCTGCTGCCGTGCTGAGGACAGCAGAGCCTGAGCTGTTTATATCCGAGAGAGATTTATTGTTCCAGTTCTGGAAGCTGAGGAGCCGGCGGAGGGAGGACCCAGCATCTGGGATGGGAGAGTGGGGCAGCGAGGAAAAGGGGGCCCGAAGTCTGCTCTTAGACGGCGTCCGTCCGTCCGTCCGCTCGTTTGCAGGGGAGGGCTTTGGCGCTCTTTCGCCTTTCTTTTCTTACTTGGAGCACATTTTGAAAGCGCTTCTCTGGACCCCCCAGCAGGTCAGGCTCCCTCGACCTGACCCGTCCTTCCAGGGTCTCCTTGTGGTGCCCGACTTTCCCAAGCTGCCCCCATCCCGCCCGAGCTCAGCACCCACCTTGCCCAAGGCCATCTAAGAAAGAGAGGCGCCTGCACCCTACAGGGCCCCCACTGCCCCCCACCTCCAGCTGCTGCTCCCGGGGGACACCCCCACTCGGACCCCTCCACCCAGACCTGCAGCTGCCCCTCCAGTGCTCGCCATGCTTCCCGCTGGCAGGGGCCTCCACCCGCCCCCTCCCATATCCGTTGGGAGTGCGGGAGCCTTGGAAGGCGGCAGGTCTGGCTGTCACCTGGGCCTTCCTGGCTGGGACAGGAGGGAGGCAGCCTGGTAACAGGCAGAGGGAGAGGGGACAGGGCACCCTTCCACTGCGGACCCCGGGATCCCATCAGAGCCTGTGTCCCCTACCCGGCGACTCTGGCACGTGGCGATTCCCTGGCACTCACGGATCCCACTCTGCCTCTCCCCACACACGACAGCCTCCGCCTGTGTTCCTTAGCTCCTTTTCTGATCTCCCCGGCTCTGCATTCAGAGAGATCACTGTCACCCTCTCTCGTGGCAGCAGCTTTCTCCTGCCATCAGAATTAGTCCAGTGCAGCTGTCACCAGGGGGGGGTCCAAGGAGGACCCCCAGAGAGGAAATGGGGACCTTGCCTTGTCTCATGGAGTAGGTCCGTGGACTCAACGCAGAGAAGGAATTTCGGGATGAGTCAGGGAGAGGCGGAGGCAGGTTTATGGGGCAGAGTTAGAGAGCAAGGGAGAACAGGAAAAGGACTCTGGGGGCGCGCGATGACAGGGTCAGACTGGCCCCCGACAGCAGTTTCGTGTCTGGTCATCGTGATCTCAGTCACGGTTTCCCAGCTGGCAGGAATCCCTGCGGCTGGAAGAGTGGTTTGGTTCCAGGGAGCCCAGCGTCCTCACTGGGGAGGGGCAGCTGGGTCCTGTGGGCATCAGCGTCGTCGTCCTGGGGTCATCACGTCTGTGCGGGGTTGGGGATCTCACCACGGAGTGTTCCGTGAGGCTCTGCTTTCTCCAGAACCTGAGGCGATCACAGGTTTGGGAGACTTCTAGGTATCTCTCCAGGAACGGGCCGGGCCGGCAAATGCTGAAGATGACTTTACCCTCAGTGTCCTCGGGCCTGAAGGAGGATGAGGCAGGCTAGGCTCATTTGGGGCTCATCAGCCTGTGTCACAGATGCCCCCTGAGTAACTCATCTGTGTGCAGAGCCGAGTGGGAACCTGGTCCAGGGTCCATGGCAGTAACAGAGATGGACACAGGAGGAAGGCAGGGACGCCTCGTCCACCTGCTCTCAGCTGCCCCGGGCATCTGCAGGCCCAGCCCCTGGGCCTCGGTTACCAGCTTGTTCTCCATGTCGTCAGCTCCCCGGGGTCAGTCTGGCCTGGAGGGTGAAGTCAGCGCTGCTGTTGAGAGGAGCGGTGACCACAGTCTGAAAGTTCCCCCCCACACCCTGGGCGCTTTCTGGGGAAATCCAGGCATGGAGTCCCCGCAGGTGCTGCACAGCTGACTGCCTCTGCTTACCGCCTGGCTGCCCAGTGGAGCCCAGGTGGCGCCTGGGAACAGGCACCGCGCAGCCACAGAGGAAGCCGTTTGGGCAGCAGAACGTGGAGTCCTAAAGCATGGGAGCCTCTGGCCTTGGAGATGCGCCAGGATGGGGAGAAAGCACCAGAGGAGGAGCAGTCGGTTCTCCCTGTGACCGCCTGGGGGCCTCTCCACTAGGTGCAGGCACCCGTACTGTTCCCACGGCCCACAGTGGACAGGGCCTGGGGCGCACCCTTCCAATGCCCCAACCCAGGATTCGGGCTCTGCCCCCTGCAGCGTGGGGCCACCTCTGGAAGGCAGCAAGGTCAGGATGCAGCCACTATTTACAGCACCCTAATCTCCCCAGAGGGCCTGGCCGCCACCTGCTCCTAGGGGATCTGAGTCCTGAGTCGCTCTCTAAGTCCCTGCTGACAGATAAAGGCAGCAGCTCAGTGAAGGAAAACACCCTGCCTGGCAGTGGGGCCTGCCTCTTGGGTCCTTGGTTTCACCAGGTAGGAAGCTGTTGTCACAATGCAAGGGCCCGTTGTCACCTCGCAGGCCGGGATGGACTGCTCAGCTTCCAACCTGAGCTGCCACCCACGTCTGGAAGGTGGGGCTCCTGCCCTGGTCTCACCAAGAGCACCCTGGTCTCTGCTGCATGCGTCATCTGGACAAAGCCGCGTCTCAGTGGAGCCTGTTAACTCTGGGTCCTCAGACTGCGCTAGGGAGGGCAGAATGCAAGCCGGCAGAGTAAACACGGGGGCCTGGGTCAGAGGTCCCTGCTTCCCAAGTTGCAAGCTGGATTCCCAAGAGTGACCAGGCTTACCTTCCTGTCACCAGACTTACCCTCAGGCCCGGCGGTCGCTCAGCCCCCCGGGCCATCCAGGGGCCTACCCCAGCCTCGGAGCCACGATGGCCCTTTGTCCCCAACAAAGGCAGCCTGTTCCAGCTTTTGTTTCCGAGGGCGCCCCACCCCCGCGCCCTGAGGTGGAGACTGCTGCTGCTTTGTTCCCATTATCCTGCAAGGAAAATGCCTCTCTTGTACATGGGGGATGGAAGCGAGGACCAAGGTAAATGAACAGAGTTCACAACTTTCTCAAACCAGTGCACTCTTCCAAGGGGCAGGAACATTCCAGAGCCTTAGGACATCCCGGAAACCCAAAGAGGTTTCTGAGTTTTCGAGGCCAGGGTTGAAGTTTCCACCCCACCCTTTGCCAACAGGTGATTTAGGACAAGTCACTGTCCTCGGAGGTCAGTGTTCTCGTCATAGGGGAGCAAAGAGCAAGGCCACTAGCCCGGGACGTTCTGAGGATTCGCTGAAATAACACATGGAAAGCTCTTGGCTGGTGATAAGTAACCAGTAAAGTTTCTTCTGAGGAACCTCTCCTCTCCCTGCACCCTTCTCTCTGGGAGTGTCCAAAATCCAGCATTTTGTCCAGCATTTGCTTTTTAAATTGGCGTGCCTTGTAGATCTGAGGGTTGGTCGGTTTTCTTGGTAGTTGCAGGGAGCCCAGGAGAGATTCAGATAATTAAGTCTGGCCCTCGAAGCCCTACCTGAACCCTCAGTAAAATGCCAGTGCAGGGTGCAAGCCCACGTGGGTATTTTAAACACAATTACCAAATAAATGAGCATGTTGTATTGATTTTTTTCTTAATTTAAATTGTGGTAAACGACACAACCCTAAATTTACCATTTGAACCATTTGTGACGCTGTAGTTGGATACATTCCCGTGGCCGGGGGCTGTCACCACCACCACCCCAGAAGTCTTACAGGCTCCGACTCCCTCTGCGGCTTGGTGCACGGCGCCCCCTGCTGTTGATGGAGTGTGTTTTTCCCCTGCATCCCACACGTGCCTTGCTGAGAATTTTAGGTGGGCTCGAATCTGAAAGACACGGAGTGTGTACAGGAAGGGTGTGTATTTGACAGTCTCATTAAACCAAAACCACGGCAGGGCTGATTTAGTTTTCTCGTTCTTTAAAAAAAAAAAAAAGGATTATAGCAATACATTGAAAATGCTCATTTTTTTTTCCCATGACAGGTAGTGGTGGCATCAACCCTTTTGGAATTGTTCTAGATAGGTGTCAGGAATGCAGATGATTATCAGCGAGCCAGGGAGAATATGGGGTTCACATCAACGCTGTGGCCATGCCTTTCCCAGCTCCGTGGTGCAGGCAGCCAGGCTCGGCTTCTCTCCGCACAGGACGGTGGGGTTGAGCAGGAAAGCTCTCGCCGGCCTGCTTGTCCTACGTCAGTCCCCACCTCTACCCACTGCCTGCTACTGTGTCACCACAAAAGCTACCCTGCCTGCTCCTCTCCCATCCTCCCACCCACTGTCCCTCGGGGGTTGTACAAGGTCACCCCGCAAAGGAGGCAGCTGTCCCCGGGAGCAGCCTGTGACAGACGTCCCTGCCTGTGGCAACCGTGCCAGGGTTCCGGGCACCTCGGTCACTTTCCCATGCTGTGCCCACGTTGCTGCTTGCACCACAGCTTTCCCTCCGACCGGGCTCGGCCCGGTGCCGTCAGTCCTGGTGCCGTGCCTCGAGGTCCCCTCCGGAGATGGTGACTCATCATCGTCATGCAGTGTCGGTCTCGGGAAGGACCTCTGTCTCCGTGCGAGACACAGGGAGGACAGGTCGGGGCTCTCTGGAAGCAGGCTCACCTCCGCCCCAGCTGTGGCGCTCAGCCAGCTCCTCTTTCATCTGCGCTTCTCCCTCAGTGCAGTGGCCCCCTTACTTTCCGTACTTCCAGATCACACCACCGGCCCGAGCCCGGCAGGCTCCCACCCAGGATGTTAGAGCGGCTCCCTGACGGGCTGCCTGCTCTGCCCACGCGACACCAAGCGAGGCTGTCACAGTATGCGTGACTCTCTCCTCCGCCCACAACTGCGATGGCTCCCATCTCTCCCTGAGTGACAGCAGAGTCACGATGTGACCTGCAGGATCCTTTGAGGGACACACACGCACATGCATGCACATACACACACACACGTGTGCGCGCGCCCACACATGCAGCCACCGAGGTTAGATGCAGAGAATCAAAGGCCAAGCAGTGTCCCTGAGGTCTACATCAGCTCTCCGAGAAGCCTGTAAGGTAGGAGTGTGTGCTACCTGATAGCAAGCTGCCCTGTTTGGGGCCCTGCACACCAAGTGTCTTGCAGCAGTGTGGCTTCATGTGGAGTGACTGGGAGCTGTTACAATGAGAGCTGTTCCCCGAACCTGACACAAGACATCTCACATCCCTGCCACAGGGACATATGGAGACCAGCTTTGCCTGTGGACACATGTACAGGAGTTACTTTAAAACTGGGGTTTTATTTTGTTTTGTGTGTTGTTTTGCTTTGTTTTGCTTTTTGAGACAGGGTCTCCCTGTGTACTTCAGGTTGGCCTTGGACTGACAATGTAACCCAGGCCTGCCTCAGCCTCCCAAGTGCTGAGATTACAGGCAAACACCACCACACCCAGCTTCTCCTGATCTTTTTTTTTTTTCTTAAATCGTTATTCTCAGTGGAAAAATACTAAGAGGAAAATGAAATCAATCCCAACTCACCACCTACAGAGGATTCCACTGTTAACATTTTATTGCAGTCCTGGGAAACCTCTAACAGGAGTAGCAGCAGACACGGATGGGTCACGGGCAGGCCCAAGGAGAAGCTTTTATGCATGGCACGACTTTCTCGATGAGGAAAGCAGGGTGTTGATTGGCTCTATGAAGTCAGCTCCTTTTCTCAGCGAGGACAGGTCCAGGCAGGTGGCAGACGGGCTCTGCCGAGGACAGCCGGGAAATGCCATCCCCTCAGCAGGGATGAGGGCTGTGAGGCCCCGGGTGCTGGAGAAAATTGCACTGAGCAAACTCCCGAGAAACAGTAGGCTCAGAATCCAGCACAGGCCATCAGGCTGCAGGGCCGTGCTCCACCCCAGCGCCCTGTGTCTGTGTTTCGGGGCTCACCACTGACTTGCCCGATGGTGAATTTGAACCTGACCAAACTTCCATTTAGCATTTTCTGACAAAAACACCAAATGAAAATGATGTCCAGGACAACTATTTTAATGCACAACAGCTGTGTGGCTTCTACTTTTTCTAACTGCAGAGGACAGGAGTCTCTCATTCAATGCCAAGTCCTGAGTAATCGGGATAACGCAGAAAGCCTTGCACATTCCCCGGGTGTATGGTCCGTCCGCTGCTGGAGACCAAGCTGCAGCGGGGCGCCAGGCAGTGTCCCTGGGTGCGGGGCTCTCTGAGGACACGCCGAAATGTGGGCCCCACCACGGTGGGCACCGACGTTCTCCAGATTCAGATGCTGATGGCAACAACGGGCTTCTCTGCGTCCCAGCCCCAGCGTCTCGACACGCGTCATTTATCCTGTGGACCCTGACGTTGACCACCTGGCCTGATGCTGCCCCGCAGGCTTCCTGTCTGCCGAGCTGCTTTTTGCATCTTTCCTGAAATCTTGAGAATTCTGAGCTCATTTGTTCCCCCTCGTCTGTTTGTTTATATCAGTATGGACCCGTGCGTGTCCATTTTACACTTTGATTTCTAAGTCAGTACCTTAGTATCTGTCGTGTTGCTGAAACTGTTCCAGCTTTGGCCACTGGAGCCCCTTCTCCATCCTCTTGGCTCATCCCATGGTTTTGTCTTGAGTACTTCTTTACTTTCCGGCACTATAGATACTCCAGGCTGATTATCTCGAATATTCCCAACCCTGCTTCTAGAGCGAGTCATTTTCCCACAAGGAGCCCTGGTTCCTTTTGATTGGAAAATAAATAGGAAAACCAAGATCTGGGCATGGGGTGAGTTGTTCTGTTTTGAAGGCTGCTTCCAAAGAGATGATTTTGACAGCAATCTCTGCAAGCAGAAAACCCAGCCCTCTGCTGTTCAGAGGAATAATTTCCGTTCATTGCCTGTGGTTTATTAGGTTTGCATTCTGGTTTGGAAAAGTCAATGTCACTAGGCTCTGCAAATATTTGAAGAACACAGCATGTCATGGTCAACTGAGGGTGTGTTCCGAGGCAGGACCACTCTGGGTAAACTCAGCAAAATGACACTTTTCCCGAAATGTTCTTAGCTGGCTTAACTTCTGAAGCATCTTGTTTTCGAAGTGGACTGGTTAAATTAGGTCTTAGTATAGTGCCAGGACTCAGTGCTTTGCTTAGAGAAAGCTGCCCTGAGATGGGTGTCATAGCCTTTAGCAACGCCATACCAACTTGGAGTTGCCATCGTTTCTAGATGGTACAAGATGTGTTGCCTCAGTGGAAGGATGTGCTGGAAGATGGCATGGCACTTTCATACCCAAAGCATGGCAGAGACTTCAGGGAGAGGGAGAAAGGCAGCTTGGATAAGCACAGTGTTCCTTCCTTACAGTGACAGTGATTCTGCAAGCCCCAGGCCCACGACAGCATTCAACTTCCACACTCTTAGAAGACTCACAATAGATGTAAGTGTAGTGGCTGAAAACTCTGAAGAGGCACCTCTGTGGCATGAGATGCACGCGATAGGGGATCTTCAGGGGATTCTGCCCCAGGAAACACAAGATGGCAAACAGTGATGCAGTAGTGCACGTCATACCGCTGAACTTCAGAAATGGGATGCAGAGCTGCTGTCCAGGACGCTCCCATTAGAAATCCGTCAAACCTTAACACCTTGGTTGTACTGTAGTCACCTGCCCAGGTGAGTTGACACCGATGCGAGTGTCATAAGTGATGCGGGCATATGCCCTACCATCATGCCCCCTTGTTAGACCCCTCCAAAGGACAGCTGATCATTTCCTATAAGGCAGTAAGACCCCTCCGGGTGAACATTATCCGTGTGCAGAAGCCAGAGGGAGGAATTACCTGGCCTGTTTCCTGCAGAAGCACACACCATCCTTCTCTCTGACCTGTGATTACACCCTCCCTTCTCCTTGGTTTGTTATAACTTAAAAGCCACTTTACGGTGATTTTGCAAAGCCCGAAGAGATTGCAACATGTGTTCAAGGTATTATCTCACATTCAGATTACCTCTGGCTGCAAAATAAAGCATGCTAATGGCTCTCCTGGAAGCTGAAGTTCTGAGCAGAATGTGGGCTTGTCTCCCATGCTAACCATTAGGGAGCTGGGGAGTAGCCACTCTCTGGGTTCTTAAGGCACAGACTCCTTCCAGGGATAGGAAATATTTGGAGCCTAACATAAAGCAAAGGTGGGAGGAGAGATGCATTTATTTGTTGGGGTGGGATACAGATGGGGAATAAATCACATCCCAACACCATGCTTGGTGCGTTTTGGAGTTGTGTGAAATTGCCTGCATGCCTGGGCTGTAGCTATGAGTGATATCTCTGTTTTAAGGCAAGCCACTAAGCCAGGACACTCGAGTAATAAAGTCCATGAGCTCCAAGCTGCTAAATCGGAGGGAGTGTTTTTCTCTTCCTTTCAAAATGGGGTGTGAGCGCTGGCAGCCCACAATAGGATTAAGTAATAGCATATCTGCCATCTTTTAGAAACCAGTGGGATATACTTCCCAGATGCTGAAAATACATAGGAAAAACTCTATTGCATTTATAAGGTGAAACACACTTATAATAGATCCTCCAAGGTATTTTTAAGAATGTTTCAACATGACATAGTAAATAGTACCAGCTTGATTCCATGAAACTCAATTTAGTCCAAACATAAAAGATGTTCTAAACTTTCAGTGTTCTGCTTTCATGCTACTGCAATTCACTTTATAATGTATTCAGCTTTATTTTAGGGAAGAACTACTTACATTTTAGGAAAAGAAGATAAATATCTGGTGGAGCTGCCAGATTTTTAACATTATCTCCCAAAGTTGTATCATTCCATTTTCGAAGTCTCCAAGCAGTCTTCAAACCTGGTTGTGTAAGGAGTGTCACCAGGAGCCGTGCCCAGCCTTCTGCCTCTGGCCCTGTACCCTTTTGCCTCCCAGGGGCACCCCACAGTTCTTTCAGTGGATCATTACTATGCTAAACTGAGGTAACATCTGAGTCTTGGTTCCCTTCCCTTATTAAACATCTCTAGATTTCCCGGACTAAACAATGTCCTTGTCATATTTCTTTTTTTAGCTTTCTGTGTACTTAATAATGTTATTTCCACTTCGTTCTTTGTGTAAATACTTTATCATCTACACAGAAACATTAGATGTCCTGTCTGTTCCGCCCTCTCTAGGAAGCGTCCCTGAGTGCCTCTGGCCTGCCCTGGTGTGGACCCCCTGACCTGTCGCTGTCACAGCCTGGCTCAGCTCACCCTTTGCCTTGATTCCAGTTTGCCTTTTGCTTTGCTCTTGGGTTCAGTCTTGTGTTTTCTCTTTCTACTCCTGTGACCTGCTCAGCTGAGCAGAGCCCAGGAGCTTTCCCCAAAAGGATGCATGGAAGGTAAATTTTTTGAGGTCTTGAGCAGTAAAGGTGTCGTTCTTTTCAATACCCCGGATTGAGAGTTTGGTGCCGAGATCTAGGAGAGAAGTCATCTTCCCTCCAGACCAGGGCCGCCTGTCTCCCAGCTGTTGAGCAGCCTGCAGCTCAGCCTGGTTGGGCACTGTGCTTCCTCTTCCTGGAATTCCTATTATCCGAATGTTGGGCCTCTGTTGTGTCTCTTTGTTTATTTGTCTTTTAATCTATCCTCCTGTGTCCTCCGCTTCTCACGCCTTTATCCTCGGCTCTGTCTTTGTGGTAGCCTCCCCCTAACTTCGTCTCCCTGTCATTGAATAGATTTTTCATTTTTCCTTTCCTCCTCTTAATCCCCAGCCCTTTGTTGTTCTGTGAATCTTGTGTCTTGTAACATTTCCATGCTGCTGTTGTTTCATGGATGTGGTTTCTTCTCCCGTCTCTTGTGAGAGTGTGCATGGAACAGTCTTTCTTTCTCACACTACCTTTGTTTTCTGGTTGTTTTTTTTTTTCCTTTGCCTGGACCTCTTCATATTAGAGGTCTTCATCAGAGTCCAGGGGCCTTGGGTGTTTTTCTCAGTGGTGCTCTTGCTGCCTCTTGGGATTCATCGCCTGGGTTGCCCTCGTTGACGGCCACAGTTGTGTCTTGGGGAGCCGCAAATGTTCAGGAACGTTGTCTTCTCTCTCGGTCTGGTCAGATGCCTCAGAAATGGCTCGCTCTGGATCTCCTGCTTAGGGGACTCCACTGGTTTTGTGTTCTGGTTGCTAAGGAGGAAGGGAGGGCGAGGGAGGAGGGGGTGATGGCAGCAGGTGGCACCCATCCCTTAGTCCTTGTTATCTAGGTAATAACTCTGTCCTCAACCATGCTGTCACCACCACCACCCCGTTTGCTTACCCAGAGACAAAACTGCCAAGTGCTGCAGAGTCTAGGGAGCCACAGTCTCATCAGTGGCCCAGCTGCTGGGGCCCAGGTTCCCCCCGAACTTCCTGGTCTGTGGGGAAAGAAGCGGGTGGGGCACAGAGCTCCCCTCCCCTCCCCCTCAGTTCAGGATTCCATTTCCTTGAGTCTGTTTAGTCCATTATCCATTTCCTTCTGCGTTTCAGAGTTCCAGTCTTGTGCCTTCGTCTCTTTCCCTTATTGTCTACCTAGATCATAAAAAGTTCGCGAGTATTTCCTTTCGTTCCGTGCTCCACACCAGCCAAATGCTCAAGGCGTTCAAGTCCCTTTATTTCGAAAGGTTGTAAAGATGACAGGAACAAGCGTGTCCGTCCAGAACGAACCAAGCTTTGCAGCACACTGGGTCAGTGTTGACAGGAGCATGCTGGTGTCCCTCCCCAGCCAGGTTACCCACTGAGACACAGCCCACGGCGATGCGCCGCACCTGCTCCGCATCGCACCTGCTCCGCACCGCACCTGCTCCATGCAGGATCCCTTGGGGACTGACCCTCAATTCCTCATTTCCCTCTTCCTCACCACTCTGCTCTATGTCGTGCCCTCCTCCCCCAGCTCTGCTTTGTGATGTTCTGGACCCCCAATGTCTCTGAGAAGATTCTAATAGACATCATTGGAGTGGACTTTGCCTTCGCCGAACTCTGCGTGGTTCCTCTGCGTATCTTCTCCTTCTTCCCAGTTCCAGGTAAGGAACAGAAGCGTTCTCATGTACCCTCATGCCCAATTAAGTCTTCTTTCTTTGGAAATTTCAAATCACTCCAACAAGTCACCCCAACAAAAATATTAAATTTCACAGTAGGTTTCACGCAAAGACAGGTTTAAAGTTCAAGAAATAAATCAAAGAAGTACACTGCTTCAAACAATGAAAAGAGGAGAGACCCAGAAGAGTAGCATGAGGCGTTTTGGAGGAACAGTAATCCCATCATTTGTCTTAATCGTGGTGATGGATACTCAGATTTACGCGTGAATTGCAGTTATTTGAACTATGTATTCCAAAAGCCAGTTTTACAGTGTGACAGGTTAAAAAAGAAAAAGGAAATAGACTGAGCGGACTGCTGAAACCTGGAGCTGTATAGAAAAAGAAAACAACTCTTGGAGAAAAGAAGAGTCCAGGGGCAAAGCTGAGGCCAGATAGCACACAGACAGAAAGGGAAATTCCACAGCCAAAGCCCTAAGTCAGTGTGGACATCACCAAGATGGGTCAGTAATATGAGGTGTTCTATCCAAGAATAAGGTCATTCTAGATTAAATGAGAAAACCAGGCAATGGAGTGGTTTATGAGTATCCAACCATTGCTATAACAAATGTATAGCAGATATATAATATCTTCGAGATATATAGATAGGTATATAGTGATGCCACAGTTCACTATATATATATATATATATATATATAGTGGACATGCTTATTCCTGTAATCTTTACAGCCTTACAAAAGAGGGACCTGAATGCCTCGAGCATTTGGATGGTGTACAACATAGAACAAAAGGAAATACTCGGGAACACTATTGCTTGCATAGAATTTAGTTTATGGCAAAATTTTGGTTTTTGTTTCCAGACTCTACATCAGGTGACAAACGCAGCTGCAGCAATCTTTCCCACAAATACAAATGCGATCCTCTTTTCCAAAATTGTGAATAGATTAAGTTCATGAACTGAGGTACCACTGTATATACAGCAAGCGCTTCATTATCTGTACTGAGTTTCTAGGAGTAATTCACCACACTGGTAACAGGGGTTGCTGTGGAAAGCACAACAGGCTCTGGAAAAGGCATGAGTAAGGTCTCCTTCGTGCTATGTTTCCTTTTGCACATTTAAATTCTGCATCAAGTGCATGTCACCTAGTCAGAAATAAATTGTCAGTTCTGAGTGTTTAAGCTCACATTCTTAGAAAAAAAGAAAGAAAAAGAAAAGTTGCCAAAAATAACCCACCTGAATCAGTGGTGGCGAAGCTGTGGCACATGTGCCGTGTGGGCTGTTGGTAACATTGAAAGTTCTAAGAGGTTCGCCATCACTGCCCTGAACCATCAAACCTAGAAGCCAGATTCTACAAGGCCTCAATTTGGTTAAGAAATGAGCTCCAGAAATCGTTAGGCCAGGGCTGGTGGCACAGCTGCCAAACAGTGCTGTCCCCAGCTTAGGTGACAATCAGTCCCCACTTTCAGGCACTAAGCCTTTTCGGAGGCCAGCAGTGGTGGGTGTTAACTTCTGGGCTGTGACAGGAGCCATGGGGTGGCATCTGGCCTTTGACAGGATGAGCCAACAAGCTTTGGAAAGTTAATGCCACCTAAGGAGCCGACGCTAGAACAAGCAAGACACATGGGGTTCATTTCCCACGATTGTGACCCAGTAAAGGACCAGATCTCGAACTGGCCCAGCCGGGCCAGGCTCTCTCTGGGTGTGCGATTTACCTGCAGTCTCCTCTGGCTGCACCTCTGCCTGGGAGGTGAGGGTCTTGCAGACAGCTGTCAGACCCCATCTGCTCTTGGCAGGCTGTTGGTGGATTTGAGCCACCAGATTAGACATGCCTGTGACCCTTAGCATCTCCCCTGCCCAAATTTAAGTAGAGGTGTCTGTGCCTAAGAGAAAGTGAGCCTCATCAATCCATTTCCACCCCTGGGGACGTCAGGACACACCATGAGACTACAAGGGCAGCAGGGCTGGTGGTGTAGCTCGGTTCAGTGACGGATGAGGCACTTGCCCAGCATGCATGAGGCTCTAGGTTCAATGCGGCACAAAAAGCAAGCCAGTAGGTACTGCCTGTCAGCCGCTGGGCGCAGGTGTTGCCCAGGAGCAAGGGGGCCTTGCTGTGAGGGTCCTGCACTGTGGCAGGGGAAGCGGGGTACACCTGAGCTTGGAGCGGTCAGGGCCGCTGAGGAGGGTAGGACGGGCATGATAGGAAGTGGGGACAGCTACAGTGCCCCTTCTTTACCCACAGCCCTTGTCCCCTGGTCTCGCTTTGCCGTGGTGAGGGAGACAGCTGCTGGCCTTCCTCCAGGTTTCCTCCAAGAGGTGCACGGCCAGAGCTGGGTGGGTGTGGGGCTGGCTGATGGGGTAGGGCCATCATGAGCGCACGTGTGGGCCACCAGGAAGACGGCAGCGGCTGGGGAACAAGGCTCCTACCTGCGTCCACAATCCAGATGCTAGGCCCGTGCGGGGCGGGAAGCTGCAGACTGACCCCAGCCAGACTGAAGCAGGGTAGCACCCCCCCACTTCCCAGCGGGAAGGCCGGCTCCCAGCTTTGGGAACGTGGTGGGTCCCGGGGCTGCCGCTTGGGCCAGAGACAGCAGCAGGACAGGAAGAGGCAGGGCGGCAGCCGGGCACAGCTGACAAGGCCTCCACTCTCTCCCAGTCACCGTCAGGGCCCATCTCACCGGGTGGCTGATGACCCTGAAGAAAACCTTCGTCCTGGCGCCCAGCTCCGTGCTGCGGATCATCGTGCTCATCACCAGCCTCGTGGTCCTGCCCTACCTGGGGTACGTGGTCAGGGGCTTGGGGCTGGGGTCCTTCTCCACCAAGTACCCCATGCAGAGGGTTAAACTCTGCTGCTTTCGCTGAGCCCCAAGAGCGTTAGAACCAGGCATTCAGCTGCCACCTCCCCGGTGACACCCGCCGGGCTGGAAGCCCAGGTGGGAAGGCCGTGGACTGGGAGGGAGGAGTCGTCCCCGCCCTCTGAGAGCCGCCGGGCCCCAGTGAGGGGACAAGGCTGGTCAGCAGGGCTGAGCCGATGCTGGGCGTGAGGAGCCCTTGTTGGTGGCAGAAAGGAGATGGCTCAGCTCTGGTTCTAGGTCCCCGCGGATGGGTGTCAGGATCAAGCCTTCCCAAACCCATCTCCACTCTGCACCTTTCCTGGGCCTGAACAGTGGACTTTGGTGTCAGCTGCCATGCCCTGACTTGCTTTAACAGACATTTAAACTGCCTACACCTTCTCATCCCCAGGGTACACGGAGCCACCCTGGGCGTGGGCTCCCTGCTCGCGGGCTTCGTGGGAGAATCCACCATGGTCGCCATCGCAGCGTGCTACGTCTACCGGAAACAGGTGAGAGATGGGGACAGAGCTGCCAAGTCCCCTCCCAGGTGTCAGCAGATCCGAGCCCGTGTCCACACCTCTGTGTTGGCCACCATGGTGGGCACTGTACATACATCCCGTCCTCCCAGGGTCTGCCCTGCCCACCGTGACCCCAGGGCCAGTTCTGTGTGAGAAGCCCTTGGGGCCAGCATCACCTCAGCCTTAGTCAGATTTGATAACAAAATGAGGTCACGCTTGTCATTACATACAGAGTGTGCCCCCCCAAAAAAGTATACATACTTCAGGGAAAGAAAAACTTGTAAAAATCTTAATACTAAATTTATTGAGACATGATGAGATTAATACAAATTACCTTTGGTTTCTGCAATTATAAGAGGCGCTCAAAGTGGTGGCCATGAGCTTCCAGACATTTATTAATTAGTTCAAGCTGCTGAAGTGTGTATCCAAGTTTTTGGTGGACTCTGTATATAATGACAAGAGTGACATCCTCATTTTGTTACCAAATCTGACTAAGGCTGAGGTGACCCTGGCCCTGAGGGCTTCTCACACAGAACTGGCATGTTTCTCTGAAGAGACAACTACAAGGATCAGTGTCTGTTGTCCTCCATCCCAGTGTTACCTCTAGAGAGTTCAACAATATAGAAACTAAACAATCGTATTAACCCTGTTAGAAAAGCCTGAAATGGTGATTTCACTTCCGGTGAGCCCCAGGGGAGAACTGACTGACAGACAACACAGGGAGACGTTCTGGATTCAAGGCTCAGGGCTTCGGGGAGGAGGAAAGCAGTTCGCAGGTGACCGTGGGGTGGGGTGGACGGCAGTGTGCGTGTGACAGGGCTGCAGGGGACCGTGTGAGGCAGTTCCAGGGGACACAGGCAGGCGGGGAGAGACGTGTTCCCTAGAACGGTGTGAGGCGCAAGGATAAGCAAGGCGACAAGAAGGTGCTGGACCAAGATGCAGCCTGCTGAAGACCGAGGCTGCAGCTTACCCCCACTCCCTGTCACCACTGTGCTGTGACGCGTCCCTGCCCACAGCCCCTCACTGATGAGTCTTCTTCCATCTAGAAAAAGAAGATGGAGAATGAGTCAGCCACGGAGGGGGAGGACTCCGCAATGACCGACATGCCTCCCGCCGAGGAGGTGACAGACATTGTGGAAATGCGAGAGGAGCGCGACTGAAGCACAGGACACCGAGGGGCACCGCAGGGACAGCTGGCCGACACTCCGGCATCGTCTCCTCCCTCTCCCGTTGTCCCCTCTCCCCCCCAGTGCTCCTCCCCCTCCCAATGGAAGAGGCCTTGATTTAAAGGTTTCGTGTAAATCCTCCAGCATACCGGGTATGCTCACACTGATGTGGGGACCTAAGGAAGGGTCTTTACTGTCGCTTTGTAAACACAAAACCATCAACTTTGTGCCCCTGCTTCATGAAAACCCGAAAGACATAGCTGCCTCATAGTCGACGTCTCTACTCCTCCCCGAACAATCTCCACTTGGAACCCAAAGGACCGCGGCTGCGCCACCGCCCGGCGGGCTTCTCCACCCAGCAGGCCACAGACTGTGTCCCTTTGTCTTCGGAATCAGCAGGCGAAAGCACGGCCCCCTCTGACGCTTCCAGGCAGCAGGGACGCGCACAGAGGGGACGTGCCAGCTGCCTGCCGCACGCAGACCCGCGACCCGCCGGGCTGACGTATGGAAGCGCTCTCCGCAGGAAGCTTCGCGATGCCACCGGAGCAGCACCTCCCTTTGTGTTCTCCAGCTTGAGTGAGCTGTCACCCCCGCACCGTGTATATACATGAGCTAATTTTTCAAAGTTGTCACACAAGCGCATCTCCAAATGCCGGCCCCCTCGCATGACTTTCCCCGAAGGCTTGCTTTCCACTCACCTCTCCTGAAGGTGGCACTAGAGCGAGTTTAACGGCGCCTTCTAACTTTCCACTTAGTTTTACCATGAACTGAAGCTTTAAGTCATAATCTAGCATTCTAATGCCAGATTGCTGTCTCCTAACCTTTGAAGTAGATTTATTACCTGGTTCTGCCATTCCTAGTCACAACTCTGCGGTACAGGTAATTCAGAGTGTACCACGGTACTTCTCTCTCACACACGCACCATAAAGCAAGACATTTTATAGACAATTATCAAAGTCACTATGTGATATTCCCTGAAATTATGCATTGGAAGTCCATTTAGTGCAGTATATTTTTCTAAGTTTTTGAAAGCGGGTTTTTTCCTTTAAAAAATTATGGACACAGGTCACTAAATTGATTTAGTCAAAATAACTAGACTGAAAGAACCTAAACAAAAAAAAATATTTTAAAGATATAAATATATGCTGTATATGTTATGTAATTTATTTTAGGCTATAATACATTTCCTATTTTCGCATTTTCAATAAAATGTCTCTAATACAATATGGTGATTGCCTGCGTACTAGCATACGTACAGTAGAATTACACCAGTGGCCGTTATCTTGTGGCAGGTTTTTTTTTTTTTTTTTTTACAAAGTCCCTCATTGGTATATGAATGTAAGAGTCGGTGGTGAATGACAAGAGAACTGTTTTCCATGATGGGTAACTGGAAATAAACGGGTCCACTGGTGTAGACAACAGTGAGAGTGAGGGAAAGTTGGAAGGGTCGTCTTCAGTGCTGTGTAACCAACCATGCTGTTCCTCGAGAAACCAGACTGTGAGGGCAGAAAGTTGGCTGTGGACAGCACAGGGTTTCACGCCCATGTCTGGACACCAGCGCCCCTCGGATGTGCCTACCTTGGGGACAAGGCCCTACATACTTCCTCCAGGTGAATCTTTATATGAGTGCTGAACATTAAGATGTATAGCTTCTTTGAGGTGGTTCAGGGGCAGATCTAAAACGATGAAAAAAACCCCATCTAATTGTATTGGCTTTTTTAAAGTACATGACTAGAAAATTAAACAGCAGTATTTTTTTAACATGTGTGACTTTCATGTTTCTGGGGTCAGAACTTAAAAGATCAGATTGAAAAAGCAAACCCTTCCCCTGTCAGTCCAGGAAAGATCAGCCAGTGACTCGTCACTGTGCAATTAGAAGGTATAACTCCAGAGACACCTTCGGTGATAAAGATTAATGGGCCATCATGTCGTGCTAAGTTTCCCAGAGCCCAGGAAGCAGGACCAACCCCGGATCGCAGCTGCAGGGCTGCAGCTTTCCTTCCCCTGGGCTGCTCTTGGGGTCCAACGAGCAGCTGAACCAAAGCAGAACACGCAGGCATCAGACAGACACAGCGGGGAGGGTGGGGGCGCCCCACTTCAGAGTCATCAGGAACAAGCTTTCAACTTTGCCAAAACCAAGAAAGTTTCCCCCGACACCTTTATTTTTGAGTGGTTCATTCAGCTGACTGATATATTTAGATGGGCACCATGCCTGTGAGATTCTCACCTCAAGGACCGTGGAAAGACTGGTGTGACTTTCTCAAGGTTAAACAATTGCTCGTAGACAAATGCAAACCAAAATTACATGAGCATAAAGCAGTTTTTCACCTAAGTGCTGAGAAATGAGTTGGGGCAACTCAAAGCACAGCCTTTCTGGGAGGATTTTCCCAGAGCAAGCCAAGGCCAGAGCGGCCTTTGGTGGCCCCGGTGGTTTTCTGAGCCCAGTGCCATTTGTTCTGCAGTGGGCTTGTGCCCAAGAGTTATTCAGTCACATCTTTAGAGTCACAAAGAGAGTCAGCAGCTCTCTCCATGCCTCACTGTTCTTTATTTGGGGATCTTCTAAAGGGAAGGGGCAGAGGGAGAGGAACTATTTCTGTACCCTTGGCTTGTAGAAACACACCCACTTTGACTCAGTAGCTGATTTTTTTCCTTCTTTCAAACTGAAACAGAAGAATGCACGTGTGTTGTGAAATAGAAAGTATCTGTATAATTGTAATTGAATTATATTACCTTGAAAAATGTTTTCCTGTATTTAGAAAGCTTCCTCCGTTAGTCTCCAGTAGACCAGTGCCCAGAGCATCACGTGCCGCTCTGTACCTGCCAGCCATGGCCTCTGGCTCTGCAGCTGAGCTACCTGCCAGACTCTGGGTGAAGTCTTCATCCATCAAACCAGTGCGCAGGCCCAAAAGGGGGTCTTTCACGTTGAGTTCGGTGCCCGCCCCCGCTCCTCGCTTACAGTGAAAACTGGCTGTGGCACTGCCTGCGGTGGACTTTGAAAGCCTCGGTGACGTCGTCGGGATGGAGATGTCCGCTGCGCACAGGGCTCTCTCATAAAAAGCATCTGAACTGTGGAAAAGCATGTTTTTGAGCAACGCGTTTGGTAAACATTTGAGATACTCCTCTGTGTGGTTATTCTGAATCTCTATTTCTGTCATTTGAAGCAGCAAAACATCAGGTGACTCATCAGCTGATATAACCACACATGAAACAGGATGTAGAGAAAATCTGAAGAAAATAGTAAGGCCCTGTGGCCTGCCCTTTCAAAGGTCTAAAAACACCACAGAAATGTTTGACAGGAGAGGAACTATTATGTGATCAAAAAAAACCCTCATTCCACTCAGAAATCAGAAAAGGTAGCAAATATGTACTGACTTTTTTTATCTCAAAAGGCAAAAATAATGAAGAGATGAAGTGACCTTGTTCTAATTTCTTTTTCTCCACAAGAGAGGAGGTTAGGGCTACATTTTACACCTCTGTGCTAGGAAAAGCACCTAAATCAAAAGAAAAAAAAATTCTCTACCAAATCCAAGTGGTTCCAGGGAAAATATTACCAATACCTTTTGAAATATTTCACTGCAGTGATAATTTTTTTCTGCTTCATTTGCAATCAACCTGGATCTCTTAAGGGCTGCATGAGACATACAAATGTGTATAAATGGCAATTCGCTACACATGGATTCAGCAAGTGTTATTCTTATATACTATTTCAAGTTAGGCTACGTAATTTCTAGTGCACTTTGAAGATATTCTTTTCTACATTATGTACATTTACACAAAAGCACACAGGAACACAGAACCCTTCCGAGAAATGTAAGAGCTTACTTTAGGTTAAAGAAAAAGGGACAGACCAGCTCCAAATGGCTCTCTGTGCACCTTTATGGTAGCCGAGTGACGTGGAGATCAGTCCTGACTGTAAGATCTAAAGGCAGAGGTCCCTACTACAAGCCACGGTGCCTGAGGTAGGAAGCGTTATGGCCGGGTGGACCCCAGGCCTCTGCAGTGTGCAGCTCTAAACTGCAGGAACCCACGGTTTGGATGAAACAGCTCCTGAAGGTGACTCCTCACCCCGCTCTGTCACAAAGCAGGTACAGGGTACACATCATCACCAGTCACCAGGAGTCCCACAGCACTGGCGGTGTCCCCACGAGGCAGGCCCATTAGCGCAAGGCTGCCGCCTCCACAAGGCTTGTGGTGGAAAATCCCTCACTCCTTGGGTTCAATGGCATACTGTGGTTTGCTTAATGATGGCTACATAGGGTGGGTATCTAAAGCCAGCACGACCAGTGGGCCGAAGAGCCACAAGGAGATTGCGTGCAGGGCCGGCATGCCCACGCTTGCACGCTGCAGGAGCCCTCGTGTGACTCTGCCCATCACCCATGGCCTGCTGGCCTCACCCCGCTCACCTGTCCACAACAAGCCAGGGTCACCACTATTCTTCCTGGTCTAACATTCTACTACAGTGTAGTTTATAACATGGGAGGGGATCCGACACCGGAAAAATAAAACTACCTCACCTTCATTTCAGATCCGAGTATCAGCAGCGCTCCAGAACTGCCTCTCGTTTTCTGTTAGTTACGAATTAAGTCTACTGGGAGTCTTTTTTCTACATGTCCTGTGGCTATCAGCTCACCGGCTTTTCAGTTTCACATCAAAACTGTGGGTTTAATTTAAATTGCTGAAATCAGTCACATGAAATATTTTGTGTGGCCTTTGATTAGACGTGACTGCAGAGGCAAAATATATACTGCATTTAAATAAGTGCTGATTATGTATTTAATAGTTGTAAGTGTCTGCATTGTTAAGCCCATTTACATAATGCGCTTTTGTTCTGGCTTTTCTTTTTTTTTCTCGATTTGTAGCCATACATTGTCAAATAGGTTTCATGTTTCAATTTCAGTTTAAGTAAAGCTTAAACAGCTGATGTATAATTAAGGTTGCTTATAGTTTCTTGATTTTCTTTTTCTAATGAATTGTCTGTTGACTCATCATGAAGTTACTTGAGTTCCTCATCCTGACTATAATTTCCCTTTTTTTCAGATCTACATGAGATTTTAAAATGTGGCCCTTTGCCTTGGTAGCTAAAGCTCTAAGCACTGGGGTATTTCTCCTAATTTCCTGTCGTACTTAAATACGTCCACTGAAATTATGTTTAATTCCCATAACTTTAGTGACTTCCCTCCAACTTCTCTGCACCGCTTCTCAAGTGGGGGCCCCCAGAGGAGACATGCACCGGCCAAGGCTGAGAACAGCAGACCCTGAAACCCTCCTGCGACATTGAGGAGTCCTGTTCTTACTGGTCTTCATGAAAACCATTGCTCTTTAAAAAATTCTGATTTTAACCTCCAGGATGGCTCCCTTTTTTTCAAACTCCTCATAAATTCTATATAAAGTGTTTTTATTGTTCCTATTATGTATAAACTATTGACTTGCTAGAGGTACAGATTTCCTTCCTCACTGCTCTATTATGTCCCTCAGTTAAGACCCCAGCTCTCCGCCCACCTTCGCCCCACCGTGTCTCCGAAGTCTCAAGGGCCCCCCGCACCCCCAGAGCACTCGGCCACGCATCTTCATGCCTGGCTACAAGGGCAGGGTTCATCTGGTCCCAGCGGCGCAGCCTGGCCATTGTCTCTGTGGAGCGCAGCGCTACCTCATGGTGTGGGTCTGCACCCTCCCCTGCGTCGGTGACACCCATCTAACGTGAGTCACATCGTCAGCTCCTCCAGCTGCCAACAGCAGCAGCCCACCAGCAGTGTCAGCTGTGACTCCTGGAGGCTCTCCCTTCTGTCCGTGCCTGCTTAGCTCAGGAGGGGCCTCTCCGAGCTCTCCGGACGCACTGACAAAGGCAACAGCGCATCAGGGAAGGGGGTGTGACTTGTATCTCCTCCTGCCCCGCCACCCCCAGTCTCACCTGGACAATGCAAGCCAGTGAATGCCATGCCAGTGTCACAGGTCAGCACAGTGGTCCCTGAGCAGAAGGAGAAAACAAAGCAAGAGCTGCATCCTCCATCTGTCTCCCGTGCTTATCAACCGTGAGTCAGGAAGTGAGGTGCCCCTGGATCAGCCTCCCACGCTCTGGGACAAGAGCTGGTCCGGTTCCAATCTACGGCAAGTCCAACTCCTGATCTGCAGGGCACAAGTGCTGGCAGTGCAGGAGGACAGAGGCCACATCTGCTAGGCTTCCGAGCCACAGGCAAACACCTCGGCCAGCGAATCTAGGATGTCAGGTCTGCTTTCAACAAAGGAAAAACACTAGCACTTTCACAAAACAAAGTGAAATCTAATTTCATCTCAGATTTAGAAGCCACTGAGCCCAAAGTCCTAAACAGAATTCACCTGTGGAGTAATTATTTTCAAACTTTACTTTTCACTGCACATTATATCGTACACCTGCACAACAGCCTTGCTCCCTGCGGCCTCCAAAGGCAGCCAGACCCTGCATGAAGTGAGGTCCTGTTGCTGTACCTGTAACCACAAGGCCAGCAGGATTCCCCGTGGCCCCAGTCTTCTGCCCTTCTCCGTGCTCCTGCCCTACAAAATTACTCTTCTGTGAAAGACCCAAAGGTAGTTAGAAAACATGACCGACAGGGAAAGGACGTGAACAGATGGCTTCCACACAATGACCTGCAAATGGCTCAGAGATGAAGAGGTGCTCAGCTTCCCTCAAGTAAAGAAACGCAAACCGCTTCCAATGATCAGTTCAGGAAAATCAGAAAGCTTGACAAAGCTCAGTGTCTGCCAGGGCCCGAGGAACAGGCCCACATTCTCCGCAGTGGGACTGTAAATCAGCAGGGCTGCTCTGGGGGACAACTCAGCAAGACGTTTCAAATATAGACCCATCTAGGGAACGAGATTAGTGTCACAGAATAAGGTCTTAGTAATATGCCTGGGCTGGGCTTAAACTTGCAATCCTCCTGCCTCAGCCTTCCAGAGTGCTGGGATTACACGAATGTACCACCATGCCTGGCTGTTGTTTGTATCACAAAGAGGTCTTTTCACTGCCCTTACCAACCTAGCAGTGCTTTCTGAGGGCTGCTCTGCCCCTAACCGGTGGGTGCTTTGGAAGCCAGGCATCATTTTGCTACAGACTCCCAGACTGAGTGGTTCTTTGACTAATCAGAAGTCAGATCTCTGCTGGCTCCTTCATTCTGTATTCGCAAGACACCTTTGCAAGTCCTGCCCAGTCTTCGGATTATCAACTTCTTTCAGCGAGACAGGATCACATGAAACATAAATAACTTAACATCACATTCTCAGGTGTTTCCAGCAGCTGAAATGGTTCAGAGGGGCTGACGAATGCTCCACACACAGCGAAGACACAGCAAGGCTGCTGTGGACCGGACCGTGGCCCACGCCTGCTGCTGCAGCCTCGGGAGGCTTCCCCTGAGCCCGTCACACCCTGACTCCTCCCTGCCTCCACACACCCGAGCAGAGCACCCGCCCGGCAGGGATGAAGACACCAAGATGCAGGGAGGTTCAGGAATGTGCTTACCCAGAGCCAAGCCCCGCCCAACCCGTGCAGCCACTTCAGGGGCGTTCGCTGCAGGTCAGGCACTGCGCTAGCCACTCCACTGCATCTGCCCTCCGGCCGGTGGCGCTGCCCAGTGACACCACACTGGATCTCACTTCCTCCACCGCGTAGGACGGGGGAGTCAGGAGGTGAGCGCCGGACGGCACAGGCCTGCTGGGGGTGCCAGGAAGCTAGCGCACTGACTCACAACCTGCCAAAGGCCTCAAAAGCAGGCACTAAACCACGGCCAGTTTCTTGGTTTTATTTTCTAAGTTTATTTTTAGTTATTTGTTTTCATAGTCGCCACCAGCCAGGCTGGCCAAAGGGAATTCAAGAGCAGAAACCAGCAGATTGGGCCTCTGACTATAAAGATGAGAGACTCACCAGTGACCAGGAAACTTACAGCGCGTGAGCTGGGGTCTGGACGCGTCTGCACTGGTGTAGGGCCTCGGGGGCTGTTTCTCAGAACAGGCATCAATTCTGACAAAATGCTGACGCCCTGTCCTCCAGGGTAAATGGAGGTGAAGTGGCGGAGCAAGCCAGGAGGGACATGGCCAGGCTCACGGCCTGTCCCGTCCCCCAGGGAAAACCACCACCACCACCTGGCATAGGTTTCAAAACTGGGTTTGTTGTCCTCTCAGATTCACAAGACAGGAAGTCAGAAGCCACCCAAGTGTAGGGAGCGATACCAGTTTTATAAAACAATGAAAAGGAAGTCAGGCATGGTGGCACACACCTTTAATCCCAGCACTCAGGAGGCTGAGGTAGGAGGAATGCTTTGAGTTCAAGGCCGGCTTGGGCTACAACATGAGCAAGGCCGGCCTGAGCTACATCGTGCACCCCTGCCTCGAAAATAATAGGACCGGGAGTTTGGCTCAGTGGCCTAAGCGCCTGCCTGGCAGGCATGAGGTTGTGAGTTCAATCCCCGGTACTGCAAAAATCAAAACAAAACAAAACAAAAAACAATGAAAAGGAAAAGGAAGTTCATGCAATACATACGGCTTTGTCCCCAAGTTGAGATATTCAGAAGTTGCGCACCTAACTGTATTGCTGTGGTTGTTGTAAGGGGTACCCTATTTTTAGCACTATTTAGGATCGAGGCATTTTTTAATATGTAAATGAAAGCTTCCAAAATGAGGTACAAAAAATATGTTGAAGTTCAAAATGAAGCTCGAACACCCCTTGTGACTAGGAAAATGACCACCAAGACTGATTTTGACTTTTTGGTTTTTCTTTAAGGTATTAAGGATTGGGCCCAGGCATCTGAATTGAACTAACAGTTCCAACCCTTTTTAATTTCGAGACAGGATCTCCCTTAAGTTGCTAAAGTGCCCAGGCTGGGCCTGAGCTTACAATTCTCCTGCCTGGCCTCCCAGAGTGCTCCGCCCACAAAACTGGTAATTTGAGACCAGTGTCCTTTCCCCATACTGACCTAAGTCTTAGAAATTTCATTCTTGATCCAAGCTTATACCCAAGAAATCGATGAAACTGAGATAAAACTCCAACCAGAGTGCTGCAGGAATGCTACTGAATACTCCTGAGCATTCAAAAGGCTTCAGTATACAAGTGGCTCTCTGGCCTGGGAAGAGAGACAGACATAAGAATAGCTCCAGACTTAATGGTCACCCCATCTTAAATATACTTTTTAATTCATTCCCCCACACCCAGTAAGATGTTTCCATTTACTGTGAAAAAAATACCATCACCTGGGGCAGCTCGCCTCCACCCCCGGACCAGACCGGACGGACCCCTGCTGAGTCCCACACTGCAGGGCCGCAACCCGGCTCCCAGTCTCGGCCAGGCCACCTCACTCCCACCGCCAGGAGCTTCCAGGCAAAGCCGGGGTTGGGGGTGGGGGCAGCCAAACAGGTTCAGTTTGGTGCTTTTCATGCCGGAGTCATGAACTGAATTAGAAGAACACTGGAAATCAGCTGCCTGTGTTTTCACAGTCACTAAACCCTCTCGGAGCTCAGCCCCGGTCCCTGGTTCTCTTCACCACCTTAGAAGAGATCAGTTTCCTAAAACAGTTACTTTAGATACTAGCCCTCTCTTAGATAGGAGACATAAATTCTAGAAGCAGAAATTCGTGGAATACAGGCACATAAATCTTCCCATCCAGATTTTTATTCTTTATAGCTTATGCACAGGCTTGTCAGAAAGTTGTTTTGTTTATCGTGACACTTTAAAAGTTATCCTACGATCACTTCCTCCTTCAGTTTACCACTTCTCCTCACAGCTCCTTAGGCTCTTTTTTAAGTACCTGTTACAACGCCCTGCTATTACTAAACTATTTAGGGATTCTATGTTTAGACACATGTCAGACTGACCTTACACACTGATGGCTTTCTTTTATTTTCAGTAGTCACAGATCTTAAATAAAGGCATTTGTTTTTATGCATACCTACAATCAAGATTCCCCAACGGTTTATGTTTCTAAAAATACTTTCTGGGCTTTTGAGGGGAGTATTTGCAAAATATTGCTTAAGAAACAGAGATAGAAACATGATGAAACCATATTTTAACATCAAAAGACAACACAGCCAGAAAGCCTACAGAAGTCTTACAAATAGACAACTGGAGTCCTGGATCGTTAGAGGTGACACTGTATGTCCCAGGCTCTGGAAAAATCTCCCAAAAGTAGAGTACGAGGTCTTAGGTAAAGTAGCACCTTGGGGTGAGGGAACAGGAAAAACAACACAGAGCTTCCCACCAACAACAAAGACCAAGCACATAAAACCCATAAATGTGTCTTCCAACAGAGTTGCTATCGACAGATGTGGCCTGAAATTTTGCCTCAAAAGGTACAAAATTGCAGGGGGATACGAAGGTAATGTCCATGTTGCTTAATCAAAGAAAAATCACATTAACTAAATAGATTATAGTGTAGTTGAGACGCTATCTCAAAGAGTAAAAAGGGCCAGGGATCCAGCTCAGTGGCAGAGCTCCTGCCTAACGTATGCAAGACCCTGCGTTCAGTCCTCCGTACTGCAAAAATAAACAGAAAGTAGGTTTAGTTCGTTTCTGTGTTTAAAACCTTTTTATATGCCATATTCTAAGGAAAAGGAACAGCGATCCTTTCAAATCAAACCCTACACATGCTCAAATCACAAGCCAGAGACCATGTGCTGCTTTGTGCTTCAAGGCCACCAGCACTCACCGAAGTACAGCAATGAAACTGGTGGGATCTGTACATTCAGAAGGAGCTCAGGTGAGAAGAATCTGAAACTGCTCTGAAAAAGCAATGCCAATTCTGTGCGACATATACAGGAAAATTATTTTAGGTTTAAATGTACCTTAAATGAGGTCAAAGGTGTAAGTCAGGCCTGCTTAATGTGGAGAAAATTTTTCGGCCAATAACGCAGGACCCAAAACTTGTGAATTCTCGCAATAAACTCTGGTCCAGGAAGTAAGCAGAGTGGAGTTCCTACTCCCTCCCCTCCCTCGGAACAGGTTACCGTTTTGGAGGTCGCTCTGAATGGATCGCTCTTCTGAGTCCATTTTACCCCTATTCAGTCTCCATTCTGCTGCTGTCACTTTACCTGCTCAGGACCTAAGTCTCTGGGCAACTGAAGATGCATATTGCAACAAACAAATATTTTTACATGGATCAATTTTTCTATTTAAGTACTGTTTCTTCAAAAGCTTAGCTTTTCTGATGCTATGTCCCCACTATAGCTAGATGATGGCCTGACAGCAGAGTCTGGCAAACAGTAACATAAAATAAACACACCCTTTTGAATTACCAATGTGATGGCTATGACCACAATTTCTGTGCACACTCTAAGAATATTATACATGGCAACAAGAAAAAAACATGATATATAAATGACCAAGTTGCCCAGAAGTCTAGTTCAAGTTCACTCAGGATATCTTCAAAACTCAGATAATCATGAGTGTTACTGCCAAATTATTAACATTCAACAGTAAGTATGAAACAATGGTCAGATTCAATGTTCCTCAAAGGCATAGATACCTACTGTTGGATATACTCTAAACACTTCCACCTGTGCTTTAAAAAACATTCAAAGTCTCAGGCTGGAGGCACACGCTGGTAATCCCAGTTACTTGAGACACTAAGGTGAGAACATCACAAGTTCAAGGCCAGCCTGGACAAAATACTGTCTCAAAACCAAAGGGCTGGGGATATAAATCAGCGGTAAAATACTGGCCTAGCACGTGGAAGGCTCTGGGTTTAGTCCCCAGTACTAAAACAAAGTTCAAAAATGAACAGATGGTAAGCATTTCTGGTTGTACAGTTACAAATCTTAAAGTGAAGTATCGAGGCCAACAGGAAGTCATTATCATTAATGTGGCTTCTAGGTACCTCCATGTTCAAAGCACCACTGCATTTCACAGTGAAAAACACACAGCCTCATCAATAAACACCTAGCAAAATGTAAGGAATATTACTAATGAGGTAATAGTGGGCAAAAGGCTAAAGTAAGAGAACAGTTTGTACATCCTGAGTTTTCTTAACAAAGACTTAATTTTTAATTAAAAGCAAAGTCTTCATTTTGAAAGGTTTGTCTCTCCCCTCAAAACTGGGTTAGGTAGCTTAGAACTCTTAAATAAGGTCAAATAAAGATTTTATTACAAAGTAAGCTCAGTACTTTAGGGACAGCGGGGCTGCCTTCTCCCACCGGCTGGGCCGCGGCCTGTGTGGAGCAGCCCAGGCTCGGGGCCAGGGCGAGCGAGGCCTGGCCACACCCTGGCGCTCAGGCTTCCCCACAATTCTGCTCCAAGGGACTCAGGGACCATCTCAGATACGCTGCTGTGACTCGGCCCCTGCCACCAGACGGGTTGCAGAGATCTGGCAATGGACGCCACCCTCAACACTGCACGCAAAGGGCACAGGAAGACTGAGGCCAGCCGGCCCTGCCCCTGATGGGCGTCAGTAGCTGAACCCACTGGGCCACGAGTGGACAGAAACTTGGCTGTGACTCCCTGCAACTTTAGAGTAATCAGCACCCCCAACACTGGAGTACAACTGCGAGCAGCACTCCTGGCATGACTCTGCTCTCACTGTCCTGGTCAACAGAGCGAGGTCTAGGTTCCCTCCACTGCCAGAAACTCCTCCGATGGCTGCGGATCATGGCAACCACTGCAGTTCAGGCCTGTGGGGGGCCGAGGCAGGAGGATCACAGGTTCCAGCCTAACCTGGTAACTTAGTGAGACTCCAACTTAAAAACAGTAATTAATAATAATAAAGGACATAGCTCAGTATGAAGGTTCTAGGTTCAATCCCTAGTACCACCACCACCAAAAAAAAATTCTTCAAATAACCCCACTTTTGGACCCAATTAATCTATGAGGCAATCTTCTTAAAACAGAAGTTGATTATGTAAATCCAAACTACTGCCCATCCTTTCCTAAGGCTATCGAAGGACACTATGACTGCTTCCCAGAATTACACTACTTCAGCAGATCACACAGAAGTTCACTACCGAGAGCCATTACCATCCCAAAAAAAAGTCTTAAAAAAAGCCAGTTTGCCATTAGAGAGAATTTTGATTTGAGACATTAACATATTCCTCTCCAAAATGAAGTTTCTCTGGTACAAAACTAATCGCCTTTGGGGCTGGGGACGGATTTGCACCTTCTGATGAGTATTCCCGGAGCCCCCGCTGAAACACACCGTGTCAAGATGAGGGCAAAGACTTAGTTACAGCTTATTGTCCAAGCTACTCTTCAGAACACCCCAGTCCAGCGTGGCCCCCAGGGCCCGGTTCAGTTCTGAGAGACTCGAGGGCCTGCAGCCCAGCCTGCGGGGCGCGCGTCACAGACTCGTCTCCTCGCACACCCTCACGGGGATGTTGTAGTGCCGATCGTCCTCAGCAATGAGGGTCACCACCGGCCAGTCCTTCGGTGGGTCAGTGGGGTAGACCGTGATGAACTCTTCAGTGTTGTACTTGGATAGCCGGTACACGCGGATGGTGTGGCGCACGGCGTAGGCAAGGAGGAACATCTCCACCTGGAGGAAAGAGCACACGCGCGCTGAGGGAAGCTGCACGAGCAGACGGCCCAACCCGACCCGACGCCGGGCCCAGGCGGCATCCCAGGCTGCGCAGCCCCTCCCGCGGCCCAGCGCCAGCTCTTCCTACACTGAAAGGCAGAAAACCAAGAATGCAGCAGATATATGAGAAGGGACCTATAATCAGAATTATAAGTATGCTACAACTGCAAAAAACTAGTGAGGCGGGGTGGCCTCACCTATCATCCCAGCACTCAGGAGACTGAGGCAGGAGGATCACTGTGAGTTCTAGGCCAGCCTGGGATACAGAGTGAGTTTAAGGCCAGTCAGAACTACGCAAAACAAAACAAAACAAAACAAAACAAAAAAAACTAAAGAATAAACAGCTTACATAAAGGATTTGAAAGGCATTTCTCCAAAGAAGATATGCAAATAGCCAATCAGTACTTGGGAACATGCTCAGCAACATAAATCATGAGAGAAATGCAAATCAAAACCACAGTAAGATACCACTCCACACCCACTAGAATGGCTATAATCAAAAGGGACGAAAAGGGACACAGATACACTGCTGGTGACATATGTACAGTGGTGCTTCTGCTTTAATTTTTGATACAGGGTCTCACTCTGCAGCCCAGCCCAGCCTCAAATCTGAGATCCTCCCACCTCAGCCCCCCGAGCAGCGGGAATACAGGCGTGCACCACTACATCCTGCGCCAGCGCAGCTGCGGTAAGCAGGCTGGCAGCTCCTCGCCAGGCTGACGGCCTCGCCACGTGCCCGGAAATCGCGCTGCTTAGCACACCCCAGGGAGGAACGTGTCCACACGAGACTGCCCGTGAGTGTTCACACAGGAGCTTCATAACTAAGCAGCGGAAATAACCCACACAGCCACCAAACTGAGAAAACACCACACAGCCACACAATGAGGTATCATTTTCTTGTCAATAAAAAGGCACCAATACATGATGCAATACAGATGAATCTTCAATGCACTCCGCTCAGGGAAAGAAGCCAGTCACAGGAAACGATACGGCATCCAATTCCATTGATAGGAAATGCCCAGAACAGACAAATGCAGAGAGGAAACACTCTTGGCTTGCCGGGGGGTGGGGGTGAGGGGGTGGTCATTGCTAATGGTTTGGGGGTTTCTTTTGGAGGTGGTAAAATGATCTAAAACTAGACTGCAGTGGTGGCTGTAAAACTTTCAAACAGTGAACTTAACTGGATGTATGTAAATCACATTCTTTTAATATTTTGCTTAAAAAAATGAACTCGCCACTATACGGTCTCAAAAAGGACCAACTTCAGTCTAACATGCAATTCATGCTCTTGTAGGTCTTTAACCTGTAGGGATTCACTACGGTTCAGGAGACATCGGTCATTCACATGATAAACACAAATGACTTTTAAAAATAATCTTCTTTAGCCTAGCCTGGCCGTGGCCATCAGTCTCTGCTGTTTGTTGCACCCTGAGGATAAGGATGGGATGGATTCTACACCAGGACAGCTCAGAAAGGACCCAGCTCACTCTAGATTCCTCACCGTGTCTGCCCTGGCACTCAGCCTTTTAGGCAAAGTGTCCATGATATAAGAGGAGAGGTAGCACTTCGGACAGATAGCCCTACAGACATCTTCACAGTCAGCTAAAACCTTTTAAGGAAATGAACATACCAAACAAAGTGGGACAGGGTACGGTGACTAAACTGTTAGCTCAAATAAAGCACAGTGCGGTACTAGATGTCCACGTGAAACTCCAAATTTAGCATATGTGTAAAGATCCAAGAGAGGCTAGGCTCCATTAACTAGGGTAACTTCATCTCTATTTTGATGCAGCTACAGCTACCAACAGTAAACGAGACCCTTCAAGTGGCCCTTCCAAGGGCTCTACTTATGTGTAGCCTCCCAGAGCCAAGGGCACTAATCCCCTCTACCCTCCTTCAGAAGAAAGCCCAAGATGCTATAAACACGGCAGCTGTAACATGTCTCCACCATCCTTTGGCACTCCTCACTGGGGAAGACGGAGCTCAATTCCTTTCCCCTTGAGAGTGAGACTACTGAAGATCAGAGCACAGAGGCACCTTCCTCTCTCTCTGCCTGGATCACTCTGAGAAACACCAGTTGCCAGGGGGACACCCGGGGAGCCCTCTGGAGAGGCACATGTGGTGAGGAACTAAACCCCCCCATTAATGAGGATCTGAGGCTTCCTCCTGAGAGCCACATGGTCACGGAAGTGGATCCTGCAGCCCCAATCCAGATCTCAGAAGACTGTGGCCCTGAACCTCACACACAGGCAACCTCATGGCACCCTGGGCCACAACCCCCAACTGAGCTGCTCCTGAATTCCTCATCTATAAACTCTGTGAGATCAAGTTCCACGATTAAAGCGGCTACAATCTGAAATAACACACTCCCGAAAGCACAGCTTACCTGTTCAAGGCCACCAGTGTGTCCCACCTGGTTTAGGTGGTTCCTCAGCAGCTGTCCAGGGTCATTTGATGTGTCCCGAGCAAACAGGAGCACACAGAAAAGTGGCACATCCTTGCCTTTCTCTTTATCATCATACAGTTCGATGGCTCTGTTCAGCATTAGAAATTTTACAGCTTCATAGAGGCTATACTCCTCCTCCTCATTAGTGAACAGTTCGTCACAAGCCATCTGCCTCTCCTCAGGAGTTCTCATTTCAGCCAGGCCTGCCCACTACAATAAGGAAGTTACGCGATGGTTAGAACTGTTTTGTTCTTAAAATCCCCAGGATGTACACTTCCACACTATGGATGCAAAATTATTTTCAAAAGCAGAGACCATAAGTCATCCCAATGGCCACAACATTCAAGCTCCAGTGCAAACGCGGCACCCCCACACCACACAAACTCTTTTCAGATTTGTTCACATTAATCTGAAACAGGCGCACAACACGGTGAGGGAAGGCAGCAGGGCCATGCGGCCCCGGGGCGGAAATTTCAAATGAACGGGACAATCAGAGACAGGAGAAAGCAGCAAGCGAGTGGGGCCTGAGTGCAGGGCTGAGGAGGGGCTGCACCTCCACCCCCTCTGAGGGGCCTTCATAAAATAACCACCCCAAAACACAACACTACCTCTCCAAAATGACAGGCAGGGAAGGAAAATTAATGGGCACTCCTGAATATCAATTTACTAAACTTACCTTCTAACCTCTTAAAAATATACATAAGCTCCAAATGAATAAGTCCATTGTATAGGATATGCTATGTACCCCCAAGTCCTCATACTTTTGATGGGGCTGAGTCTGATGCTTGTGATCAGTTTGCTGTCTAGCACCAGGATTAATGACGTGACTGCTACACCCGCCCAGGGGTGGAGCTGAGATACAGTATAAGGGAAGGCAGGTCTTCCTCTCGCTTGCTTCCCGGCTTCCTGTCTCTCTCGCCAGCGCGGACTGCGGCTTGCGGCTTGCAGCCGCCATGAACTGTAGCCCCATCATCCCATGCTGCCTTGGAGCCCACTTTATGGACTGCAACTCCCGAGAAACTGTAAGAATAAACCTTTCCTTCCCAAACTTTGGGCGTCAGGTATTTTGTCTCGGCAACGAGTGAAAAGTAACTAAAACATCCATTTAGAAAAATCTCACTGACTACTGACTGACAACAGGGAAGGCATCAAGTATACAACTAACATAGGCCAACTCTTTCAGGAAGACCAAGCAGATCCTACAGATACATGAGCTTTTAAATTACAGTGAATGAGAGATGTCAGCTTAACAAATACCAGTCCTTATGTGTAATCAGTGACTAGAGCCACTTTTGAAAATCACTGCAGATTTTACATCCAAGATTAAATTTTATTGGTAATGACCACCAGAACTCTCAACAATATCTGAGTTGAAACCAGGAACATGCTGGTCACATCTCACAGCTTCCAGAGTGGACCGAGCTGGCAATCAGCAGCAAGCTCTAGAGTTAGACAAGACAGGATCAAAGCCTTGCCACCCAGCAGCTAGTGGCTTCTGCAGGACATTTAGCCAACCTCTGCGTCTTAGTTTCCACATCTAAGAAACAGGGAGGATCACAGCGACATCACCCTCCTAGCTGTGAGAAGAAACTAACACATGAAACCTTTAGTGCAGAGTACACAAAAGTGTTAGTACCGCTGGTGCAGATTACTAATGAATGCAGATTACTAATGCTGTTATAAACTGGCAACACTTCAACATTCCCCAAAATGACAACCTAATGACAACAGACAGCCACAGGAAAGCAAAAACACCAACTTCACAAGATCTTAAGGACGATGGAAAGGGAACTGTGATGCACAGCTCAGTTGAAGAATCCTCCCCGCTCACACCCGCACAGCCTTGCACTTTAGTTCCCCAAATCCTGCATTCCACATCAGTAGGTAACAGGAAAAGAAGCCTTCTTCCCTCCTCCCTCCCCCTTTTATTTATAGTGAAAGACAAAACACTGGGCTTCATCTGACAATATACTTTCCAGTAAACATTAATATTTCTAAGTAAAAATTAGATGCCAGGATATCAGGGCCTCGGCTCGCTCACTCAACAAAGCATCTACCAAATGCTGTCACGTGCCAAGTTCAGTGCTACGCACTGGGCACAAAGAAACAAACGGGAGAGTCTCTCACAGAGCTGGAGTCTAAGGTTGCGGAAAGACTACACAAGAGCAAACAGAGCAGCTAGGCGTATGCCATGAAGGACAGCAGGTCCGACCCTCCCTACCTGACCCTTCCTTCCTCTACCAACAAAGCCTGCAGCAACCGACAGCCCCTTACTTTGGGCTTCCTGGCGGTAGGGTTCCAAGCTGCTCAAAGCAAGCAACCTGGAGGACAATGTGGGCCATGTCCAAGCAGGTTGGCCAACCCAGAAGAGACAGCAGAAAACCACAGACTTTAAAAGCCAAATCAAGGGGAATCAGTACACCAAGTTCTCCCTAAACCTTATTTCATCTAGACTCTCAGGATAGTTTTCAAAGGTGAAGTTATGAAATCTACTCACTAGAAGACCATCAAAAAAGAAAACAAGTCTTCAGTAAATATGAACAGAACCTTCCCAGCATAACTGGGAAGAATAAGTGTGAATTAGTATCACTGATAATAAAAGAACCATGGACTAAACAATAATCTCTGAAACTTATACATACAACTTGGAATGAAGACTAAATTTGTTAAGGTTTCCTTTTAAGAAAGTTATACACTTTGTGACGTGATACACTAATACACGACATCCCCTCCACGAACACACAATGTTGGTGTTTATCATTTTACTAAAGACCTCATGAAAAGAGTTCCTGCTTATTTGTTTTGCCTTAAAATCAGCCCATGACAGTCTCCAGAACCGAGAACCAAATACGCCTTTTCTTCCTAAGTTTAAATGAATACGAATAAACCAAGAGCGCCTGCTACTGCGATGAATGGACACTCCGAAGCGGGCTCTGGGCGGTGTGCAGTGTGCAGCAGGTCCAAACCTTCTTCCTCAGCAGCCCAAGCGACTCCTTAATTTTCTCAACCAGGTCCTCGCTCCTCCCGTCGAATTTCAGTCCCAGTTTCCACTGTCTGATCCAGTGGTATCTGCTTATCAGTTTTTCTGGCAACTAGAATATCAAGAACAAGAAGATAGAGAAGTATTAACATTCCAAGAAATCTACCATAGATGGTTAGAGCTGGAAGAAACTACGAACCCTACGAAACCTACCTTTATCGCCAAACTTAATTCCTGCAAATCTGTCCTGCAAGTGGAGGGGAGAGACCTACATATGGAAGTCAGGAACCACACAGAGGGCTGCCAGAGTGAGGGGCACTTCTGGGTGGGATACACAGGCGCAGTCCAGCCTGCAGGACAGCAGCCGCACCCAGGGACCCACCCAGCGGCTGGGAGGATAAACCAGGGCAGGATCTGCAGGGCAGCGTCATGCAGTGGGGCTTCTGGGCTCTCAGGCAGCCCCCCTACACTCCTAAGGCATGGCTCCTGCAGGTGGGGCCCAGCTCAGGATGAAGCTAAAACCTGCTCTTCTCATGATTAGGAAAATAAAACCAAATTGCAGGTTTTTTAAAAAAACATCCACTAAAGGCAGGGAAAAAAAAAAAAAAAAACACACTTTTGGTTAAACAATACTAACACACTTACAAGGGGTGATCAAAACACATGGTGAATGTACAAATTTTTAAAAATGTATTACAGTAAGACACACTGCTATGATTCATCTCAGAGTACTTCCCCTTGCTCTGAACACAGTTGTCCCATTGCTCTGGCCACTTCCTGAGGCAGTTCTGGGGACGCCCTCTGTCCTGAGTGTCTAAAGAAGATGCGATCCAAAATACCATGGGCACCACCGCCAACTTCCATCCAGTGGAAGGACATGGACGTGTCCTCATCCAGGTGACCCTCTAGATCTGGTCATCAAAACAACCATGAAGGTGGGTGCTTTAAACTGATTCAGGACACTGAGGCAGCCACAACAGAACACTGATGCAAGAGGACGCTACAGACGCTCACGGAGGACGACATCCAGAACCGCTTCGTGAAGTGGCAAGAATGATGGGACAGGTGCGCTCAAAGCGAGGCGGAGGACTTGACGGGGGGCTCAGGGGCAACGTGTCTTTCACTGCAATACATTTTTACATTTAAACAGTCACCATACTTTTTGATCATGTCCTGTACTAAAAACTTTACCCTTTACAGAAACTATTTTCTAGTTCACCTGCCTCGTCAACACAGTGAGATAAACAGACAACCCAGAATAAGTAGCAAGAATGAAGGGAGCTGGGATTGACTCGCTCATGAAAACACAAAGGCTGAACTGCTCTGGGGCTAATTTCCTTTCTTCTGTTGTTGCTCCTCAAGTATTCATTTTATTTCCCCCTAATTATCAATAGAATCTGGGGTTTTAAGGCAAGTTGAGACACAACCCAACTAATGATGGCATGGGAAATGAGGCTCTCGCAACAGCCCTGGGTGTGTCCGGAGAGAAATCTCGTAATTGGGCCAGGTACAGGCATGTCACTTCACTGCTATAAATTTCAGAAAGCAAAGAAGTTCACCTCTGCATCAAAAAGATCATTAATAAACAACTAAATCCCACACAGCTTCTGAGGAACCTGAACTTGTTTAGCAGTTATAAAGACAGTTTTAAAAAAGGCCACATGTTCAATTTTACTGGAACCTAAGGCTCAAATTGCAATCCCGGTTGTGCCTCTTCAATCTATGGCAATCATGTGAAATCAAGGCGGTTTCATCTCTACAAAAAACAGAACCACAACAGGGATATAAATTACTCTTCACCCTGACCACAGCGATGGCAATCTGTATCACTCACTAAACAGGGATGTCCTAGTCATCTTATTATGACAGGTGATTACCCGCCTAAGAGCCATGAAAGCCCAGCTCAGGGCCACACTGCCCTGCACTTCAACAACATGAGGGCAGTTTGGCAAAGCCCTCAATTCAGTCTCTCAGATTCATCCCCAGAACCTAACACGCCCTCAAGTGGTACCGAGCAGGAATGACATCTGATATGAAGAACTAGGAGCTAGCAGAAAATGCTGGCGCCACAGAAGGGAGCTGGGAAACAAGGTAAACGCAGCCCAGGAGACCAGCAGCCCACCCTGTGACACCGGACAGTGATCTAACAAGCAAGGACAACAGTGGACTGAATTACTCTGGAGACCCCAAAGATGTGTGTGCACCAAAGACATGGAGTTAACTTCCGTCAATAGTTGCATTCAAGGGCCAGAAGTTTGGCTCAGTGACTTAAGCACCTGTCTGACAGGCGCGAGGTTGTGAGTTCAATCCCCGGTGTAGCAAAAAAAAAAAAAAAAATAGTTGCATTCATTGGTCAATCTGCTGCTACAGTGATTATCCAAGTCAGGGTTGCTTGGTTCCAGAAGATGGGGAAATCCTGGAGAAAGTTCAACAACTTAGACATGAAAAAGAAATTATCAGTAAAGAATAATAGAAATGGAATTAAATTTATACAGGGGGAAAAGGCAAAAGCTTTGTATCCTCTCAGGATAACGTATAGAACATGCACACAGTCATTCTTTTCCTCTAAGCAGAGACAGCACCTCTGTTAGAATAAGGGAGATTTAAGCCAAAAAAATAAATAAATAAGATTTACACATGAAAGCAATGATTGGAAACATTTAATAATCAGTAGGTAGCTTCAGTGCCATTCCACTTGTGACTGAACTCTAAAACAGCCTACTTACTCTAACAAATGCCTACACTATCACTACATACCACGAACAGCAAAAATGTGCCCTCCCCAAATCAAACTCACAAACAGAACTTTGACATCAGGCCCTAGCAAACTCGGTCACAGATCCCGCCGCTGTCAGCAAACCTGAAAATCAAAGGGCCCCGGCTCTAAAGCACACCCCCTTCTCAGGGTCCACGGTGCTGTCCTCAGAGTAACCATCTCCAAGGCTGGGGTCAGGATCAGATGACTGAACTACACTCAAACCCAGAACGGGCTCTGGACAGAAAAGGGAAAGCAGGAAGCCCAGGCAGGGACAGGAGACGAGGGGGCAGCCAGACTATGAGGGCAGGAGGGGCAGAGCTCCACGCACAGGCAGGTAACAGAGCAAGGCTGCAGACGCTGGGCACAGCAGAGAGCAGGGCCCCTTCCTCCCGAGTCCAGGTTAAGGCGAAGGTGGCACAGAATCGCTGCTGCTGTTTCCCTTTAATACCCTGAAACCAAAGGGCGCTCAGAAGAGGGAAGATGAGGTCTGTACTATGCAAATGCAGGTTTCAAATACCAAATCAAGCGGTGTACTCCAGAAACCCTTGTCGGGATGGACTTTTCAGGGGAAGAGCTGACGTGGGGGCCAGGGAGACAGCGGCGATCAGAAGGTGTCCGCAGAGGGTGAGGGACAACTGGAAGCACAGCCCACTGAAGCACAACCGGACCAGGGTGCCCGTTCCTTCCCACAGCTACCTCCAAAAGGAAGCTGGTGGTGACTGTCACCACTGAGGCTCCGGAATGAAACCACAAAGCAGACTGGGTCAGGAAGGGGCTCAAACCCCGTCAAACTGCTGGCGGCTGGGCCAGCAAGGATGGGTATTCGAGGCGGTGAGGGCAAAAGAAAACAAGCTGTCTCTTCAGCAGGCTTTCAGCAGGACCGAAGTTCAGTAAACATAAATGCTCAACTCACAGGCAGGTATGATGTGTTCTTTCTCCTTTACACTGGCCTTCTGGCATTTGATAAAGCTTGGATGAAAAAATTATACCATTACGAGCAACCAATTAGACCTGTGCTCTCAAGAGAAAATACACTGGCAGAAACACATCTAAGAGGGAAGAAACTGGAAAGAGCACCACCGGAGAATTTCAGAACTATCTCACATCGTTCAAAATAAATCAGGAAAACCACAATAGAGCCCCAGGATTCACACGAGCAACAGATTCTAATGTGAACCAGACTGAATACAATCTCCCTTGCCTGTTTTTATGAAGGCAGATATGTTATCCAAATGTATCTTGTTAGCAGAAGAGGAGGGATAATGTGCCTGACTTTTTTAGGGTGTACTGTATACATTTAATTACTAGGGGCACTATTTGTAGCAGTTTCTTAAAAAACATAAGAATTTAAATTGACTGTCCATTAAATCCATCTAAATAGTCCCTTAAAGATTTAAAAGGAAAATAAGCTTAAAATGAGGAGAACTGTATGCCATAATCTATACACTAACCTATGGTCATGTAGCGGACAGTGCAGTCACCGTCTGCTTTCCTAGTGTCGCACATGTCCTCCCACTGGCACGCTTTTGCTGACTGACCGACAATTCTGAAGGATTCTACTACTGCTACTAATAAATGTCATCAATTGCAAAAGAAAAACCAGCTTACATATCAATTTCCTTTGCCTCCAAATTAAAAAAATAAGCTAAAATCTTTTTAAGATTTTAAGATCTTTGCTGAGAAGTAGGTATCCTTCCCAGATGTTGTTCTGACTGTTTGTAGAGATGTTCTGATTTTACACTGGTTTCTAGAACAGATCACAGGCCTAGTGTTGCCCTCTAGAGCCATAAGACCTTGTCCACCTAAACACTTAGCCAGGAATAAGTTTCCTTTAAAAGTGCTCTTTTTATCGTTTCTCAGTCTTCTGGCTAAGATCAAGTGTAGTATGTGTTCTTATCAGTTCCTTTTCATCCTCGGTAAATACCCTGGCTCCTTCGACTGCCCCCAGAATGAGATGAGTCATTTTGCTCACATGCATGCGCTACTGAGGATGCATACACAGAGCTCACCTCAGCCCTCATGACAGACGCTGATGGCCAGTTTACAGTGGGCCTGGCACCTCCTGATTCTCAGAACATGTGTCCCTCTTAAAACAGGGCTATTATCACTGCTGGCCATCACATTCCATGAAGACACACAGTGGGCTTGCAATTAAAATTCTAGTGCTTTTTCTCTTTTCATAGGTCACTTTCGGGCAGATCTCCCACAGCTAGCACTTCAAGGTTGAGAGTGATTTTTTTTCCTCATGGAGGACTTTATAGATTTTCTTCCAATTAATGCCACACTGTCAGTCTGACCAATCATTCCTGCATATCAAAATCTTACAGGATGTTCTATCATCCAACCTATCATGCGAGCTTCTGTGCATCAGGACCCATGGATCCCAATGTATTTCTACTCCAGGGCAGATTTAAACACTAACCAGGGTCAGGCCTGCGCGCTTCTCCCCACGGGATGCTCATCATCCCCCCATGCAAAGAGTACTAACTTTTGAACTGCAGTCAGGACCAAGGAAATGTGGATTCTAAAACTCTGGCAGGTTCTCAAATAGTAAAATGTACAGCACTTAATGAAAACATCAAAACAAGTCAAACTGTTCCTAAGTGCTTTTCACAAACTCTAAATACCTGGTGTCTAATTCAACAGAACTGCTTCAGTTTTATCATTTCCCTCTTCAGGAAACAGTAATTACTTCTGGTCACTTTACTATGTGACGGGCCGGGGGTTTAGCTCAGCGGCACAAGTGCCTGCCTGGCAAGCACAAGGTTGTGAGTTCAATCCCCGGTACAAAAAAAAAAAAAAAAAAAAAAAAAAAAAAAAAAAAAAAAAAAAAAAAAAAAAAAAAAAAAAAAAAAAAAAAAAAAAAAAAAATATATATATATATATATATATATATATATATATATATGACTTTAGTATGTGAAGTTATCCCAGACACACAACCTGAATAACGCCATTTGCTAACAGCATACTGCAGACAAAAGGCAGCATGAGCAGGAAAGGGGACGCCTCTCACAAAGCCACCCGAAGGCTGCAAGCGCGCAAACCTGCTGCAGCAGCCGCGTACCAGCGTGAGGTCAGGGTCCCGCAGCCAGAGGGGCAGCTCGGTCGGCTGGCTCATCGCCTGGAACAGCGTGGCCCTCAGCGCACAGTAATTATCCCCGCGGACTCGCCGGATTGAGGTGAACTTCTGAGAGACCTCCTCATAGCCCTGGGAGAAAGTAGCAAAGAATTCAAAATAATGGTTACAAACTTCAAAGAGTAGTAACAGTCCCATTCCTATGGAAAAAATTTGCCCCAGACCACTGGAAAAATGGAAAGAAGACTAGCAGATTCCTTCATGTAAAACATTTCAATTCCTTTTCATCATTTCATTTACTTTAAAGAATTAGAACTGTATAAAGTATCAGTTTATGTAAGAAATGTAACAGACCTGACATACAAAGTAATAACAGTAAGTTGGAAGTCCAATGGCCCTTTCTAGCAACTTCTGGAACACTTGTTCACTGCTAACATTTTAAACAAAGGTTTAACCTGTGTTTAAATCAATCCCAAATTCTCTTTAATGAAGAGAATAGGAAAAAAGAGATATACTACCTTCACATCTCCCTATTAAAAAATACAGGATAGCCCCAAATGTCTAAGGCATAAGTGTATAGGTATAGATACACACATTCCTTAACCCTAGGAGCATAAGACTAATTTTGTCATCGAGAAACTTAGAAATTTTCTACAGATGAATTAGTAATTATAATTTTATGAGTACTATATTAAACAATGAATACTTAATAGGAAAATCACAAAAATAAAGTACTGAGTTCTTAGTGTTTGAGTGTCTATAAAAATGCATCTAAATTTTCAACATCGACTGGTTTTTGGTGCACAAAGTCCAAAAAAGAACACCAAAAATAAATTCCCATATGAACTACAATGAAAATACCAAAGCACTCTACAAAAAAATAATCTCTACTTTAATTATCACACCTAAGGCAGTCTACAAACTCGATGACAATACACTGCATACACGCGCATCCCTTACACTGACAACACGTGTTTTGCTTTCCTGGCCTTTTTGTAGGACATACTCAACATCTCAGTGGTCTTGCTGTCTTGTCAGGAGGTTCTTATTATATTATACAATGTGTAGTTAACAGGAATACAAAAAAAATCAGTAAATTATTAAATTTACTATGCATTTAGACATCAACATTTTCACATCGGCTCTGTACGTCCTTACAAAACCTAAAAGACAACATCAGAAATAAGTTCCTTTATGAACTACAATGTGGACACAAAAGTCTACCACAAAAACATGCTTTGCTTCAACTGCCACACCCAAGGCAGTCTTCATACATGACAACTGCACGTTTCATACACAAGTAGCGCTCACACTGATAGTATGTATGTTCTGTTTTCCTGTAGTTTTTTGCAGGGCACAGTTGACATTTTTTTTGTTCTCCTGTTGTCGGAGTAGGTCTTTGTGATGCTGCACCTGCCTGTTCACGTCAGCTCACCAGTGCTCCACAATTTTTTCTGCATAGTTCCCTTGGCAGAAACATTTCGTTTTTCTCTGCTGTAAATGATCTCTTATGAGCTCCATCCCAATCCTCTAAGAAAATCTCTTCATGGTATTCCCCACTTGTCATTTTCTTTGTAAACTATCAAAGTACTTATGCCACACATGTTTAGCATTGAGTAAAACACAATCGTTGGCCAACGCTTTGTGTTGCAAGGGACCTCATAATTGCTGCATAATCCATCAACAACATCTCCTCTCCTCTTGGTTTTGTTGTAGAAAGACTCCATCTCAGGTTTCTGTTTTGGCAAGGTTTCCCTATCAATATTTCCATCATAGTGCAATGTTGACATCAGCAGTACCAGTTTGCTTTTCTTTGCCACGTACAAGTTCAGTGTTGTACCTTTCTGAAATTCAAACAACTCTGTTTTTAAATTGCAACATTTCATTTGGAATTCCTGCTTTGTTCCTGCATATATAGTCTCTGCGTTGGTCAATTTGTGCTCTGTTAGCAAACGTAACATCAACTGGAAACCAGTAAACCAATTGTCAAATGCCACATTCTGATTCGTCTGGATGATGGCAGCAGCAAGTCTGTTCAGAGCATCATTTGGTTTATTACTATATGAACAAGGATCTGATGGCTGAGTTCCAGGATAAATGTCTAAATTGAAAGAATAGTAAGTCTTCACATCTATAAGGGCATAAATTTTTAATCCCATATTTTGAGCCATTGCTTTTCCCTAAGTCTTTTATGTGCCTGCAATCACATGAAAAATCTGTGCTAGGTACAGCAGACCCATAAACGCTTTTGGTTCAGCTAGTGAGGTGTCATAAAAATACAGTTTTTAATACGGCTATGGGTGCATACAGAACTTTTTACTTGCGTTTCAGCCTCTGTGTATTTCACAATATCTTGTAGCATTTTGTCTATTCCAATTTCCAGCACTGAATAGCAGAGCATGCATTCTGTCCAATACCCTTCACTGCTGCCAAGCCCTTCACTGTATTTTTGGACCTAGTTCTCACACTGGAGTTCCATTTGGTTGCAAAGCCATTTCACAACATTTAGATTCGTCAAATATGTACTCACATTGCTATTTTTTTCATCATCTGAATCAAGGAAGCCTGCATGCCCTGTGTCTCTATCAGTTGATTCTTGCTCCATTTCACTGTCACAGGAACTACGGCTCACATAGCCAACGTCAAAGTCATCATCATCATCATCATCATCCACCCACACCACTCTTCGGTTATAAAAGCATCTATTTTACCATAATGGATCATCTTCATCATCCATGCATGAGTAATCTGATGATTCAATTTTGCATTCTGAGGCAGAATTTCACTGGATGATTCAGGCTGGCCTTGAACTCATTTTGTAGCTCAGGCTGGCCTTGAACTCACAGCCATTCTCCTGCCTCGGCCTTGTAAGTGCTGAGATTTCAGGCATGTGCCACCATACCCAGCCAGATGATTCGCTTTTGACCTCCTCCAAAATTTGCAAATCTGGATTTTCATGTGCCATTATACTGAAATGCACTATTTCTACCAGAAAAATCAAAAGAGAACTTTTTCTTAACAAACTCTGGAGTACTGTGGGTCTACTGGACCCTCTGTGATGCTCGAGTAAACATACACAAAACCAGTCAGAGCATAAAGATAGTTCTAAATCCTGTTTTAACCCTCTTGCACATGTACACAGTCCTTGCCATTCATCATACCAAGTGGGGAAACACACAGATTGCCTCCTGTATGCCTCAAGGAAAGATACTGAGACACACGGCTGGCTACTATAACACTAAAGTACAAATTTACAGTAGAAAAGTAAGGGATGACTCCACCGGACCCAGGCTTATGCCTCAAGGGAAATGGGAATACATTCTGAGAAGAGCAGTGTTAGCAATTTCACCCCTGGGCAAGCATCATAGAGCATACTTGTACACCCCTCAGTGGCACAGCTGCCTATCTGGCTAGGTCATACGGCCTTAGCCTGGCAACTGGTAGCAGTATATACCTAAGAACCATGATGAACAGAACATCTTTAGATTAAAGCAAGCACAAAAGAAAATCAGGCAACAAAAGGCAAAGTAAATATGAGCTGTACGAGGCTGCTGCCAGTGTAATGCTGCATACTGTTTTACAGTAAGCATTCTAAAATATGACAAAAATAACAACATAACACAGAAATCATTTAAGTATTATATACTATACATAACTGTAAGTGCTCCATTTTTATACGACTGGCAGTACAGAAAGTTTGTTTACATCTGCATTACCACAAATATCTGAGTAATATGTTGTATCACAATATAACCATGGCTGCATCACTAGGTTAGGGGAATTTTTCAACTTCATGATAACTTTACAGGGCCACCACTGTTTATGTGGCCTGTTGATCACAATATTATGTGACACTTTATTGTGTATGAATGTGTAAAAGGCCACAAGCTAGAAAATGTCCAGATAATTCTGTTGTTTTTTAAAAAGTGGATTGAAGTTTCACTCTTGTTCAGTCTGGAAGTAAAATAAGGAAACATAAATGGTCAGTGACTGGCTTGACCACTCAAAAATAGCCATCTAAATGGACTATTCTGGAAAAGGACCCCATTCATACACAATAAAGTGTCACATAATATTGTGATCAACAGGCCACATAAGCAGTGGTGGACCCCATAGACGCCTAGCGATTCGGGCCCCCAGGCATGCACGATGCTCATCTGACCCTCACTGGGACTGACCACTGCTCCCTGGCCCAGCCAGGCCTTCCACTCATCCAGCTCTTCCGCCATGGGCCCCGCAGCCCTACTTCCTCCCCTGCACTTACACAAAGGAAGGAGTGCCGTGTGAAGTAAGCAGTGTGGACCACCCCAACCTTACGGTGAGTCGTTTTCAAAGTCCGTGTCACAGGATGATGTCCTAACATGAACGTGAAAGTACTTCTTTCCAATAATAAAATTCTGAAGCGTTCCATTTGTATTTTGCAGTCCAACCACTGCCACATACAAAGGATGATCAAGGAGCTGCAGACCTGCTACTATCCACCTGTTCCCTCTGGTGGGTCCCTACTTATCCAAGGAATACTGGTCACAGCAAATTCAACACAGCTACACCTTTCTAAATATGTAAATTAGGTATCTGTATAAAAAAATGCTACTTCAGAGATGAATCAAACTTTTTAAAGAATTACACACACTTATGTATATCCAAAAGAATATTAAAACAGTAACAATTAGGCAAATAAGAACTAAAAGCAGATCAAAGCTGTTACCAGGCAATGAGATACTCTAATTATGCCACAGGTCCTGACAAGATGCTTCTCCAACTGCTCTAGTTATCGGGTTACTGAAAGAGGCCAACTACAGGGTCAGAACTTTCTTGGACCTGATCCCAGAGGAAAACGATTTGAGCAAGACTTCCATGGAATACAGGGGTAATTCAGTACTGAATGCAAAATACCAACTTTTTAAAATACATCATTTAAAGAGACCCACGTCATAAAATAAAACTACAGGTTGGTGAAAGCATTTCTTGGAAAGATTTGAAAATATTGTTTTGATACCTGGCTTTCTGGTTACCTAGTCTAGAAGTTAGAAAAGCTTATGAGAGACTATCATAGTCAGAAAAACTATCACTAGTAGATAGGAAGTGCATTCAAATTCATCACGCAAACAACCCAAAGAGAAAAACAGGCAAAAGAAACAATCCAGAGGTCACAAGAGGTAGTCAAAGTTTTAGACTGACAGCTATTTTTGTACTATTATACTTTCAGAAGGGTCAAATAGTAGCAGTTTCCCATGGTTCCGCCTACTACGGTAGGATGGACTGGGGTGCATCCTAACAGCAGGGTCCACAGGCTCTGCTGCTCCCTCTGGTGAGTAGTGCATGCCGAGGTGTCCGAGACAGCGAGACCACATCATGGGAGCCCCTGCTATTGTCCCACAGTCTTCGAGGTCACCTTAGAACCCTATGCATTGCCACTCTGCAGTGGAACTAAAAAGGAGCAGTCCTGGGACACCGCCAGCTGAGAAAGCCACTCCCAAGTGATCCCAAAAGACCACCACTGGCGAGCCCAGCCCTGAACAGCACTGTCATTTAAGTATTTTTCAAAGAAATTAAGTCACTGAGTAACTGATGCTGGTTCTATATTAATACTATGACTTCAAACAAGTCCCTTTTCTTTAGAGTCAGTTTCCTCATCTCTAAAATTAGAACAAAATCTAGTACCAGTAGTCTTAACCCACATCTAAAAATACACAATGACATGGAACTTAGGCTAGACTATTCCAAAGACCTGAAATGCGTGCCCCCCAGCCATACCTTCTTCATACACGTTGCTTTCTGCGTATTGCCCCTCCACTCCTTTTTGCAGTAGTCCATTATGTCCATTTCAGGAGCCACGCTTAGCCTGGGTTCTGTTAAAGAATCAGAAACAAAAACAAAAAAAAAGGTAATGAACCAAAGCATGATCAAAATAATGGCATGGCTTTACTTAGGATTCACCCTTCACACCTCATGCTCTCTCACTTCATTTAAAAAGTCCAGAATCCCCCGCTGCCTACCCGCGAGGTCAGATTGCCATCCCTCCACCCAAGGGAAGGGCGCTGTGTCTCAATGGGTCCCCTCTGTCACCGCGGCCTCCAGTCCGTCCTCCATAAGGCGGCCAGCCAGGGATGCCCAGCTAAAGCCTGAGTCAGATGATGGTGCTCTCTGCTGGGACCAGGGAGCCTGGGGGCCACCTGCCCCTCTCCTCATGGGAGAGAAGGCCACCACCTGACCCCCACCCCCCACAGCCCACCCGCAGCCTCCCTGGCCTCTTGGACTCTCCTGGCCGCTGGCCCCCACGCAGCAAGGCTGCTCCCTCCTCCGCACAGGCCTCCTGCGTCCTGCACAGCTCCACGCACAACCCTTCACTCCTCTCACATGTTCAGTGTTTACCAACACCTGACACATTTTTTTCTGCAACCCCTCCCACCTACCCACCTCCCCCCACACACACACACACACACACACACACACACACACACGCATATACAACCACACACAAACACAGGAAAACAGGAGCTCCTCAAGAGCAGGGGCTTTGTTTTGCTTCTGAGTCCTCAGAATCTGAAGCTGTACTGGCCCACAGGGGTCTGCAAATGCTTCCCGAATCACAAACGCCAGTCTCATCCGTGAGAAGACGCTCCCACCAACTTGGAATTAGTGATTTACATCTACTGTACAAAGAGACAACCCGTGCTACAACAAAAATACACTGAACTGCCTATAATTTATATGTATCTATCCTGCCCTGATCCCAAGTAATCAAATATAACAAAGCTCTCACTGTTAATTGATCCACAGACTTCATTTGACTGTAACACCACATTACCCAAAATTATAAATATAACTCATGATCAAACAAATATTACAGGTTTTAGAAGGAAAAAAGGTTTTTAGATTTTCCTTGTTTAACTTACATTGAGGGATTTAATCTATTTTTGTGGTGTATTTGGACACATACATGCAAACTTAGCATGTGTATTTCAGGGGAAAAAAATGAAGAAAATGAAATAAATTCCTGGGTACCTCCCGACTTCCTTTGTAACTTATCGGAGACAGGGTGTTAGTGAAGATTTTGGGACATAAACCCGGAAGTACGTTCCAATTTATTTACTGAGGAAGTTGTATGTAAAAGTATTTTTTGAGCTCAAGTCAACAAATATTTATTGAGTGTGTCTGATATAGATTTATGCTGAACCCTGAGCGAGGAGCTGGAACTCTGAAGGCAATGAAGATAGACTCTGCCCTGAAGGGCCGCACAGACTACTGACAAGGACCACAGGGACTAGAGCCAGGACGTGACGGATGGACACCAAAGCGGCCAGAGCACACACCCTTCAGCCAGAAACCTCCCTGTAAGAACTGCCTACTTTCAGCCAGGCTGGGGGCTCACGCCTGAAACCCCAGCACTCAGGAGGCTCAGACAACGGGATCACTGCAAGTTCGAGACCAGCCTGGGCTACAAAGTGAATTCGAGGCCAGCCTGAACTGCATAGTGAACCTTGTCTCAAAGAGGCAAAAAAAAAAAAAAAAAGAACTACCTACTTTAAAAAAAACACTCACCATGAATCCTTATCCTTTCACAGGAAAATAAACCTTTCACATAAAAGGAAAAACTATACATACATTAGGATTAGCTTAAAAGGCAAACAGACCCAAGGGATAATGCAGAGACACCACCCACACCAATGCTGTACAACCAGTCCTCAAAGGCTTTGCATCTTCTAAATTCAAGAAATATTTTGTGTCTGCTTAGTGCAGGGAAGTTTCTTGTATCTGCCTTTCTGCTCACCTCCCCCCAAATCAAGAAGAACTGTAAGTGTACATAGTGAGGACACGCTTCCTGCTTCCCTCTCTGCTGCCTCCAACACATGTGCAGTGCGCACACACACCCCAAGACCCGGCCTGCGGGGAGGAGGCACTGGGGCCTCACACACACAGAAGGTCAAGCCACAGGCCGCCGTCTCACACTAATCAGAGCCCAGCCTGAGGAGCGAGCGACGTGAAAACCACGCAGCATCGCAACGCTGCCTGAATTCCCCTCTGGCCACTGCTCTCAGGAGGAGGACTCCAGTGGCCACTGACACCCGGCCAGGCTGGGAGCAGGAGGGGAAGGTGAGCAGCTCGCCGCGGGCAACCATTCCCCTCTTCAACTATCAACTGCAGGCTGTGATTTCTGTTTCTTGGAAAGAAAATATCTAATGGCGAAACACAAAAATAAAGAAGGGAAGGTGACTACCAGAGTGGCAAGCGATGAAGCTGAAATAACCAAGGCATTTGGTCCTTAACAACCACATGAGTGACAAACCCAAGGATCAGACCCCCGCAGGGCAGAAAATTAAAATCCCTCTGGGAGGCCAGGCCTCTCAGCAGACAGACTGGAACAGGAATCTCAAACAATTTCCGAACTGGGGCAGACAGGAAATAACATAAGCTTTAAGAACACAAGGTTTCTGTCAAAATCACTCAACTTCGCCATGCGCAAAAGCCACCAAAGACAGTAACTCAAAGAAGCTGCCAGGTCAGGTTCAGTCTCAAAACGTGTTTTGGACCCCTGAAAAGGTGAAAAAGTTTCTTCCTTAAAAGAGAGGAAAAGAACCCTTTCTGCCTCAGTCTGGACTCCGCTTTGGGGGAGGAGGTGCTGCCCAAGGAGGCTGATTCAGGAAGGACAGTGAACTCAGGACAGCCCTGCAAGGTGGTAAGGGATCCACTTTACTCCCATCTTAAAGACGAGTTACAAGGGCCACTGAGCAGCTTGCAGCTCGTATGGGGCAGAGCGCTGGCCAGAGAGTATCACAACAGAGCCTGGCAGGTGAGAGAGAAAACTGGGGGTCCCCAGCAGTCGCGATGGCTGAATGTGCATGTTCCCCTGAGAACAGGACTCTGGGAGGTGAGTGATTTGGGGAGCCCCGGCAGTGGAGAGCAGAGGATTTTTATGAGGTCCAGGAGTATAAAGAGCATCTCTCCACTGGCCACCGCAGAGCAGAGGTCACTAATACCCTGAGGAAGACTGGAAAACACTATTGAAAGCCTTACTGCACACCATTTATTCCTAATTACAATAACACTTTGTTAATCATACATGAACAGAAGCCAGGTCTCAAAAGGAACCAGGAGAACAGCTAAGCTACAGAGCTAGAGAGAGAGGAAATGCCACCGTGCGTTATCTGTGCAGCACCCCACTTCTGGGGGCCCGCGAAGTGCCCTGCAGGCACCTCTCCACAGACCAGCAGAGCAGAGGACCACTGCCCTGCCCCGCCACGGGCCTGGAGGGTGGGAGGAACAGCTCTCACAGCGCAGTGCGGAGGATGTGAGATCGCGAAAGCAGCAAACAGTGCCAGGGAGCCGAGCACATTCTCTTTAGTCAGTCAGATGCGAGCAGCCATCACTGTCCAAAGATGTGCACGGCCAGCTTCGCGGTAAGTCCTTTGACTGGGAATGAAAAATGCATCTCAAATCCGAACTCTCCATCTAAGAAGGTAAATAAATCAAGAACTGAGAGACGGGGGTGCTAAGAGATTAAAACTATTCTCCCAGGGACAAAAACAACGCGAATGTAAAGAATACAGAGAATAACAGCATTAAAACTTTAAAACCTCAGGAAACAGTCTTCCTCTCAAGCAAAATGAATAACCATAAGATTCTTCCCTAGAAAGTACATCCACATTTTATGAATAGATATAAGGACTCAACTGCATTTTCTACTATACAGTAAGAACTCTATAAATAAAACAATTCCAGACATACCTGATGCCCCTCTTTCATGTATAAGCAATTCTCTCTCCTTTTCTATTTCATCTGCAGCACGGTACATGTCCTCCTCGCTGAAATCACACCAAAGTAGACATTTTCAAACACTGTGGCACTGACATTTTCTGTTGCATCACAATAAACAGCACTTACAAATGTATGAGACACTAACAGTCTCACTTTTCATGTTACAAGGTGATAATTACAAAATAGGGGATCTATCCTAGATGACTTATTTCTATCTCACCACTTTTCCACTTCAGAAGTTACTTAAGAGTGATACAATTTATATCATTTTACTGTCTGCATGGCTCTAAGGTCATTTAATTAACATCTATTAATGCCCTAGCTATATGTCTCGACATCTTAGCATGAATCCTATCAGGAAACCCCCTGAAATGATTCTGTCAAGTTCCAAGGATGGGAATCATATAGGAATACAGGACAACTGCCAACTTTTAGTACATGTCACGGCAAATTTCACAACAGTTATTCTAAAATCAAGAAGAGGAGAGCATCAATCATTACAAGTCTCCAAAGGTAAAGATCCCCTTGAGGTTACTCCTGTCCCCTAACCTTCACATTCAAGGGTCCCACATGTTGTAGCTGCTACTGACTGATTAACCAAACAACAGCTTTCCAAAGTGTCTGGAGTTGCCTGAGGGAACTAATGAGCCCACTATGCACTAGAAAGGTAGAACATCCCACTACGCACTAGACAGAGATGGACAACAGGACCTCATGTTTGAAGATGCCTCTTTTCCTCAAGATTCATCCCAAATGGGGAAGGAAAACAAAAATCAATTCTATCTCTGCCGAAAGCAGACGACATGTGGAAGCCCAAAAGGAAAGCAGAGTGTGACTGACCCAGGCCAGGAAGCACAGGACTGGTGGAGGGGCAGCTGTGGAAGGAAGTGAACAAGCCTAGCAAAACCCCAGAAAGGCTCAGGAATTGGAGGGGCAAAGTCCTTCCGAGGGTACACTGAGGTGAAGACAAGGAGACCAGCTGACATCCACGGAAGGAGCACCCAGCTCCCCAATTCCCTAAGCTCACACCAGACAGCGTGGGGGGCCCTCCAGACACCACAGTACACAAGGAGGAGGAGGAGGAGGAAGAGCTTATCAACTTGGGGAAAGAAGAAGGGGTAACGCAAAGGGGTGCCGGGAGAGGTGAGACTCTCACACGCCCTGCTGAAACCGTTCACTGTGCCCACTCGGGAACCAACGTGAGAATCTGCACATCCGCCACCAGTCACTTGTAGCCTGAGTTCCCTTGCTCACCTCTGATCCAGCACACTTCAGCTCCAACACCTGCCCAGCACAACACAGGTCCTCTGCACCTGCGATAAACTCCAGGCGTCTTCCCTGGCGCCCCAGTGCCCACTCCCTCCCTGCCTCACTCAAGGCATGCTGTGGGGGTGAGACCTCTACAGATGGCAACAGCCTGCACAGGACCCAGGTCAGACTCTCAGCGCCTAACCACTCTCACCCCAGCCCTTATCAACTGTGACAGCAGCTTCTAGAGTAATGACACCTCTCAGTGCCTAAACTTAACCACCATAAGGACAGTAAGTGTTCCTGTCACCTCACAGAGCTGCTGGGAGAAACAGGCACATGTGAAATAACTAGTATGCTAAAGGTTAGCTATTCTTATTAATTCTCATATATATTCTTTGGAGCAGAGTATTAATAAACAATTAGCGGGGGGCGGGGAGCAGTACTGGGGATGGAATCCAGGGCCTCAGGCAAGCACTCCACACCTGAGGTACAGCCCCAGCCCCCGACAATCACAGTACTTTTCATTCTGGTTTTTTCTTTCTAAATAAATGTGGTGGGGTGGGGCTGGTTTAATGATGTGGGGGTGAGGGAACAAATACATCAGAAAAGGTGCTTCTTCTAACTAGTGGGAGATTTCAAGTGGAAGATGTAGACTCACCCACGGAGCCTGTGCCAGAACTAAAAGCAAACAGAAAACCGATACTGGAACTACCGATAAAAGACCTAAAGTAAAACACAACCGAATGTGCTCCTTCTTCTCTTGAGAACTGCACATCTTTCAGCCTCCTTCCTAGCTTTATCAATGAGAAAAGTTCTCATCCTCTGAAACAGTCAGCTACGCAAATCACTCTCTTAATATTAGCAAACGCGAGTTTCTGGGCAAGGCACTTCCTCAATCCTGCCCTCAGCTTTCTGGTCTTCAGAATGAGAAGACTAGATGAGGTCTCTGAGCCATGCTTCCTCTTCCAGTTCTTACGGTCTGCACAGATGCCTGTCCTTAAAAACAGCGCTGCAAGCGAATGCTCTGGCTTCTCTGCACACATGTTCGGCTCCACTTTGGTCCCCTTCCTTTTTAATCTACAAAACCAGAATCACAACACCATGCCCAGAGGACGGTCTCCAAACAAGCATCTTACCACGCACAGAAACAAATTCCCACAAAGGTCGCAACGAAGAGAAGGAAATGAAACAAACAGAACAAACAGGAATTCGATGTAAAGAGAAGACAGGATAGATATTACTGGAAATAAAAGGCAGCAATTCAGAATTCAGTACACAAAAGAAACAAAGCAGAAACTGATGAATGAGAGGCCTACAGTATATGTGAATTATGCAAATTACTTTGGCCACAAATAGATTTCACTCAGAGCCTATGTAAGAATTTTGTTAACTTCCTTGGCCACCAAGGATACATAAAAATTATAAATGACCCTTAAAAACAATCCCAAAGCTGCACCTCCCTGAAGAAAAGTGCAAGTTTTAAACCTAAGTAATGAAACAAAGCTCAGTCAACATGGAAAGAAAGACACTGAACAGAAGGAAAAACTAATCCACCTACTGTAAGAAAAGAAGAAAAATAGAAGTAATTTTGTTTTAGAAATATTTCAAACTTTTGCCTCAAGGATCACAATCCTTCCCAGCACTCGGGAGGCTGAGGTAGGAGGAGTGTTGTGAGTTCAAGGCTGGCTTGGGCTACAATGCGAGCGCAAGGCTGGCCTGAGCTACATAGTGCGACCCTGCCGCAAAAACTAGGAGTGTGTGTCTGGCTCAGTAGCTTAAGCGCCTGTCTGGCAGATGTGAGGCTGTGAGTTCAATCCCCAGTGCCACAAAAAAAAAAAAAAAAAAAAAGAAACAAAATATTAAAGCTGAAAATAATGACGAAATGAAATTATGTTTAAAGGTAAGGATGTGAAATATAAGTTTGATTTGAATTTTTGTTATGGAAAGAAAATATGGTCAAACAATGAAAGAAAAAGGGATATTTATTAGAAGATGAAGTAAAATTGGAGCTGAACAACTCCAGAACAGGTAACTTTGTATACTGGGTTGGGGGCAAGTAGGTGTTCACTTTGGAAAAAGAAAAAAAGAGGCCACTGAAGCCCACAGCCCCAGATGATCAGCACCGCAAGTTGTCTTCTAGAAAATATAAACACAGCTAGAAGAACGGCAAAGACAGACATCGAGTCAGTGACTCAATTTCCTGACATGAGTCACAATTACATTGTTGAACTAAATTTCAGAGCCAAAATAATAATCCCTAGTTAGAAAATTAATTTATGCCATTATTAAAAAGTATACTTTTATTAATGGACTATGCCATTATTTTAAAGTATATTTTCAAGCTCCCACTAAACCTATTTCTCATATGTTAGAGATGAAATATTTTAGTATTAAGATAATATACCACACTGAGTAAGCTATATGATACTGTATACTAAATGATAACTGGTAGCTGGTGCTCTCTTCAAAGACCTCCACACTAATAAATTTCTGAAGACTTTTTTTCTATTACGAAGTCATACTATTTTAAAAGTAAAAGCTGAAAGTTAAAAGCAGAGCTCAGTGAAGCAGAGTTCTGTGAAAGTAATTTTTCAATTTTTGATGAAAGCAAAGATGTAAAAAAAATTCCGATACACACAAAGCTAACAAGACAGAACTTTAATCACCATTATGAACCTCAAGATGAAGATGTCCTTAGTTGTCTAAAAGAAGTAAGTATGACTTTCTTCAGCTCTCTGAACTTGAGCCCTGCAGTTCTGCTTGACCTGGCCTGTCCTAGACTAACGGCGTGGGCTGTGTGGGTGAGACAATCAACCAGTAAGACAGGGACACATCTTCCCACACAGACACAGGAAAAGCCAAGACCACTCAACCCAACCCTCCTCCACTGCTGAGTGGCTGCAGAGAAGGGTGAACAACACAGTAAATGCAGGAAAGTACCGGCACCCAGGCCAAAATTCCACCCCCCTCTCACAAGTGGACTTTCAGTGACTGGCTCATGTGGCTCCCTGTGACTTCCAGGGGTATGTAGGTAGGGACAACACGGCCACCCTCAACAAGGACGTCTGATTCCTAGACACATCCTAGCTGTGATCCCTGAGGCAGGCTTTCCCCTCCACCAGATGGGAAAGGAGATGGAATTGCTGTTATCTACTGTGCAAAACTTATCCCCACTCCATACCCTAGGAGCTCAGGGTGGCGCAGAAAACAGATGGCAAAGTAGGATGCTTAACAGCACCCGAGGACGCTGCTTTTGGGAAGGCTTACAACCCTTTGGACAATTAATTCACAACTTTCATAATCTTGATCCAGAAACAAACACAAAATTTGCCTTCGACTCGATGGGACTTCAAAGAGTCCATCCCCACACACAGCTGTGGACCCCAGATTCAAATCCTGTCTCACCTTCAGGCAGAATGCGAAGCCACAAACCATGTTCTTGAGAACCAAGCTAAGGATAAGCAGCAGATACAGCAGGGGTCAAATGCCAGCAGTATAGTGAGCAGGAGATAAAGCATAGCAGACCTGCTAGGAGTAGGGAGACAGCTTCCAGAAAAATCAACTAATCTGACCAAATGTAAGACCTCTTCAAATGTGGCCCTGAATTATCCTGTGAGCTATCCTGGGGGCTTGTCTGAGAGACACTGGCCAACCACAGCTCTCAAACAAGCTGGTTAAAAAGAAAACCTGCAATGAGATTGAGAAAATAGCTTGCCCATGTGGTTTATGTCCTACTTCTCTTCCTTGTGAAACACAATGAGCTTGCGGGAAAAGAATCAGAGTAACCTGTGCTACTAGGAAACAAGCCATCCCTCATGGCTTCAAAGAGTCACAGCCCAATACATAAGTCAGCTGCAGGAGATGGGCTATGATTTGTATGCATAACTACTTTCCAGTAAATGTATTTAAAATGACTCCATGGAATACCTTAAAACATCTACAGTCTTCTTATGTTGCATGTTTCCATCTGCAAACACTTTAATTGATTCTATCTGTTTGGAAAAAAGAGCCTTGGCGCCAATGACTAAAAAACATTTTAAAAAGATGCTACATTATTTATATTTATACTCAAACTATTGAGCTGCACATGTTTATATGATATGCAGTAGTTTCCCTAGCCCATGAGAAAACATTACAGGGTAGAAAGATATTATCACACGACCCACATAGTACTGCTGATTCAGAAAAACAAACTAGGCTAGGTAGCTCAAAACTTAAGATTTAGATTCAAGAGTTGACATTTGAAAGTTAGACTAACTGAGCCGGGCGTGGTGGCGCACGCCTTTAATCCCAGCACTCGGGAGGCTGAGGTAGGAGGAGCGTTGTGTGTTCCAGGCCGGCTTGGGCTACAACGTGAGCGCAAGACCGGTCTGAGCTACATAGTGCGACCCTGCCTCAAAAAAAAAAAAACCAGGGCCAGGAGTTTGGCTCAGCGGCTTAAGCGCCTGCCCTGGCAGGTGCGAGGTTGTGAGTTCGATCCCCGGTGCCGCAAAAAAAAGAAAGTTAGACTAAGTGCCCTGATTGCTCCATCTAGTGAGAGTAGAAGGGGAATGAAATAATTAAGGCAATAAAAGCAAGGAGAGAAACAAAATCAAGCTGCTAAGAAAATCACACACCAGAAAATCTATTGGAGGGGCGGGGAGGGGGGACCCTGACGTTTGCAGCCATCGCAAGTCTCGTCCCTCGGCTTGGCTTCGCGAAGGAAGCTTGGGGTATCGGGCAGCGTGGGGAAGCTCTCACCAAGCACGGGAAAGAAACGTGGCACAGCACCCACATCTCCCTGGCCAAGCTGCACCTAAGGAATCTGTAACTGTTTCCTGAAGTGGGACATGACAAACCTTCAGCTGAAAGTCTACTGACAGAAGACAAAAGAGGCACCTTTGCCATAAACTTTTCCTCCAGGAAGCTCTCCTTCCCACCATTGTGCCTGGAGCTCAGACTGAAACTGCATTAACCAGAAAACCTGCCAGATAGCTATGGTTCACGCTCCAAGCTCAGGCAGCTAAGTGGAGGCTCAGAGTAGCAGAAGCAGCAGGTAGGAACCAGCACGGAGTAGTGGGGGTACAGGCAAGAAATCCCCTCCTTCGCCCTGTGCAGACTGAGGTAGACAGCACACCGGTAGCCACAGACCACATCGACTCATTCCTGGACCTCTACAGTGTGTAGATTTTAAAGAAATATGGGGGGGAAGGGGGAAGGACGCTATTTAAAAATCAGGGTATTTCATGCAAAAGCTATTATATCTGAATTCTTTAATTACAGAAGATCCAACAACCACTGGCTGAAGCTTAGGGGACAGGACACTTGCCGCTCTCTACATTCTCGAAAACACCAGGCTAATTCCACTAATTTAAATTTCCTCCTGATCTCTGAGAGCTGGAGTTAGATACCTCCTAATCTCACTCTTTCCTAGTGCCTGTTACCCATTAAACGATTAATTACCATCACACTTGAGTGCTCAATAAATGAGACTATCAAAGCCCACGTGAAGCACTATGCTAATGAGAGTTAAGTTACAATATATACATAACAGGCCCCCAAAAGACTCCTTCATAGAAGTTTAAAAGGGGATCAAAAAGTCTTCCAGGTGCATTTATACACACTTTACAATTTAACTTTCCAGGGAATTAAAATATCTGTCAAACTGGCCGTCCAAGTGCTGCCTGAATGCTTTCGTCGATCGTGGAAAGCCAATGTCATGTGTATGTACCTAGAACTCCAAAGTACGGAAAAGTTTAACTGAAGTTCCAAACTGGCTTCCACCCGCACCCGCTAAAACCCTTGAAGAAACTAAACAATTCCCATTTTCGCCGTCGGCACTGACTGTGGGTTTAAAAAAAAGTGAAGCGCGGAAAGACGCCGGGCTCGGGCCGGGCCGGGCAGGGCAGGGGCAGAGCGGCGCGCGTGGGGCAGGTGGGCCGCGCCGCGAGCGGGGACTTGCCCTCCACGAGCAAACCTGTCGCGGGCCGCCTCCCTGCGGCTGGGACGGGGGCGACCGTACTTCCTCCCGGGCCGGACTGGAGGACAGCGAGCGCCACGGGGAGTGAGGAAGGCAACACGGCTCTCCTCGGGGCTGTTCCCCAAGTTCCTGGAGCGTTTCCTAACTTCGGAGAGGTGCAGATGTCAAAGCCGGGAGGGAGGCGCTGGGGAGCGGAACGTGACAGGGGCTCTCCCTCCTGGTCGCAGACGACCTCCTCGGGAGCCGGGGTCGCCGGAGGACCCAGCCCAGCCCTGAGAGGGGACCCGAGCCCGCCGCCGCCCAGCCCGCGCCCCGCTCACTCACTGCTCGGGCGGGCCCCGCATCGGCGGCCGGGGCTGCCCGCCGGCCGCGGCCCTCCCGCCCTCGGCGCCTGCCTCCCGCGCCGGCGTCTCGGCGCAGCTCGCGCCCGGCCACGCTCCGGGCTGGGGCATGCTGCCCCGACTCATGCGGGCGCCTGCCCGCAGCAGAGGCTCTGCTGCCCCGCGGCTTCCGAGATCTAAAGGACGCTTCCGCACGCGTCAACACGGCCCGCCCCTTAGCCTTTGACCCAAGGCGAGGGGGCGTGGCTCGAGGCGGAAAAACTGTTCCGCGTCTCCTGAGCGAGCGCCTGCGCAGACTGAGCCGCCGAAGCCAGCGGCAGCCGGGCTTGTCACGCAACCACTGCGCATGCTCCGTTCCCTCAGGACGCGCTCCCACCTACCTGTAGTGCCGAGGGGAGTGTAGACTAAGAGCGCTGGAAAGGACCGTGGGAGCTCGCTGACGCCGGCCTTGGCACGCAGAGCGAAGACGTGTTGTGGCGTCTGGCAGTCTCACTCTGGGCTCCCGAGTGAGCGTGCGGTCCCCGTCCCCGCTCTGCCGCCTGGCCCCTCCGCAGCGGGAAGGACAGACTGGTTCCGCTGGACGCCGTTGAGCAAGCCCAGGCAGCAGCGTGGGTTCTTGGATCGCATTCTTTCGTGTGGAAATTTTCTTTTAAGTGGAATCAGAGAAAAGGGCAGATTGCAAGACCTCGAAGACCCGAAGGTGAAATGTTTCATCCCACGGGATGTGCACCCCGCATGGGCATTACAGTAGCCCAGCCCGGGCCCGCGCGGGGAGGAACGGGAGGTACCGAAAGACGAAACTGGAAGAAGGCTGCAGGAGTTCAGATCGTGCAGAGCCTTGTTAGGTTAACTAATGAGCTTGAGCTTCATTGAGCGATCCTGAAGAGTGTGTTCCACTTACACGCACACACACCGTACTGGGGACTGGGAATTAAACCCAGGGGTGCTCTACCAGTGAGCTACATCCCCGGCCTTTTCTTTTTTTTCTTTTTGTTTTTAATTTTGAGACAGGTTTTGCTAAGTTGACCAGGTGGGACTCGAACTTGGAGTCTTCCTACCTCAGCCCCCCTCGGTGAATTCAGGCATGCACCGCCACCCCCGGAGGAGATCATTTGGAAAGACCGCTTTACCCACAGTTAAAGATTGAAAAAGGGCAAGACTGGGAGATGGGTTTAGGGAGATGTGGTCCTCACAGGGTGAAACTATGGGAAGAATGTTTACATTTTTGAGGCCCAGAACCCTGGGGTTCTGCCTTTCCTTTAATTTTACTTGAAAACTGAGACATACACAATGCCAAAATATTCGGAGCATTCAGAAAAATAGGCCAGGTGTATTTCTTATGGACGTAGTATTGCAGTGGGTTGGATAGTGCCCCCCATTTGTATTCATCGGGAGCCTCACAGTGTGACCTTACATGGAAATAGGGCCTTTGCAGATGTAATTACTTAAGATGAGGTCAGAATGAGTTTTAAAGGGCCCCGAATCTTAAAAACTGGTGTCCTTTTATGGCAAGAGGTCATGCAGAATAAGGACATGTGGGGAAAAAGGGAGAAATTGCAGTGAAGAAGCTCTAAGCCAAGGGAAAAACCGAAAAGAGGCAAGGAAGGATTACCCCAAAGAACCTTCAGAATGATGTCATTTCAGTGTCCTCTGGAACTCGAGATTATTAACTTCTGTTGCAACCCCAGGAAAGTAAAATGGGGCTCCAGGTGAGAAGATGATAAAATGCTATTGGGCCAAATTTGTTTAGATGGACAAACAAGCAGAGAGTCTGAATTCACCATTTTATCCCAGGATTAGGAAAGGCTTTCACAGTATGTTTGAGTGTTCGGTATGTCTTCGTATTATCCACCTCACACTGGGAAAATAACCATGGGATGGAACTGGGGACCCACTGAGCCCACTGTGAGAAGGATCTGAGTGAAAACTCCTTGCTCGGTTGACCCCCCATCCAGCCTGAAGTGACCACACTAAATAAAGCAAAAATGCCAGAATGGCCTAGCTGTACTGTGCAGGAAAGTGTCCAAAGTTTTAGAGAAGTTGGGATGTTAGTGTAGACTTATGTAGGACTGACTTGCCCACCCAAGGAGAGTCCAGAGGACATTCCTTTCATCCTGTCTGAGAAATAAATCTGCAAGGGGAACCCTAACATTTCTGGAAAGGTCTAACATAGATAGATAGATAGGTAGATAGACAGACAGACAGACCGATCTTACAGTGACATCAAAGAGTGAGGGTAGTAAATTTCCCAATTGACAAAAACCAAAGGCACTCAACTGACAAAAAGTAAGTGGGCATGGCTACTACAATGCCAGCAGAGCCAAAGCAGTATTGTCCTACTGACAGAGACTTAAGGCCTTGGCTAGTACAGCATCTTGTTCCCAGATTCTTACTTGTCAGGTCACATTCTTGGAGGAATTGCAAAAGTGAGTGCCACTATCAAAGACTTGAAAGTTGCAGAGTTGGTAATACCACATCCCTTTTCAAACTACCTGGTGTATACAGAACACAGATGGCTCAGGGGAATGACTTTGGAGTCTCAAATTTAGTCATGAGGTGACTCCAGTTTCGCTACTATTTTTGAAAAGATGTTTCGTTGCTTGAGCAAATCAATACATCTGATAGGAGGCATGGAACTGTCTGTCTCTATTGAAAGCATTTACATTCAACTAGCAAGACCTACAGCATACCTTCTTCCTGTGCTACCACAGATAAATCAGCTCAACCCTGTGTCATAATTAGTCCAGAGTAGCCTCATTTGCCTTCCCCTTCTGAAGAATCTCATACTGAAGATATGCTGATTAGTCCTGGTGGGCAGGAAGTAGCCAGCACTGTTGCATGTCAGAGTGTAGGAAGTAAATCCCCCCAAAACTTCAGGAGCCTTCGCAATGAAATTTCTAGGTCCCACAGGGGACATGCCACCGTATCACCTCTAAGGTGAAGGCAACGCTGTTTCATGTGGGCTCTCCTACAACAATAACAAAAAGGAGGCTCAGTGCCTAGGACAGGTCTAGACTAGTATTTAAGACGCCTGGTCATGTGAGCCTGCAGATGCAGTGGTTATGAAAGTGGCAGTGACAGATTCAGATGCTGTGTCATCTTTGGCAGGCATCAATAAATGAATCGCAATTCAACAGACTAGAGCAAAGCCCTGTTGTCCTCTGTGAAAAACTCTGCTTTTGGTTTGCAATTGGACCTTGGTAGAGACTGAATCCTTGACCATGGGAACAAGTTACCGTGTGACCTGATGATGTAATGAAGCACGTTGCTAGTATGTAACTTGATGCCATGCACTGCACTTCCCCTGGTTTTCCTTCCCAAAGCCCAGAATAATTATGAGAAAGCAAACCATCAGATGATCCCATTGGAGGAGCATCCTACAAAACACCTAACCAAACTTCAAAACTGCCCAAGTCAGTCGGGGATTTAGCTCAGGGCACAAGTCCCTGCCTGGCAGGCGCGAGGTCGTGAGTTCGATCCCGGTACCAAAAATAAATAAATAAATAAATGCTGCCAACATCAGGAAAAACAAGTTTGAGAAACTGTCACAGCCGAGAATCAAAGGAAACATGCCAGATATGTTGGTATCCTCAAAAGTACGCTGGGTCAGAAAAAGACATTAGGTTAAGCAAAGAGGATCTCCACAAAATGTGGACTTTAGTTATAATATATATGAATCTGTTTCATTAATTGTAACATGCCATACTAATGTAAGATATTAGTAATAAAGGAAATGGAATCCAAGACAGGTGGGAACTCTCCTATCTTCTCATTTTTTAAAATCTAAGCTTCTGGAAAAAATAAGGTCTATCATATTAAGAAAATCAAACCCAAACTCAAAGATCACTATGTCATTGTTAACCCACGACGTTCCAAAATAATAAACCAAATCCAGTCATATTCTTTTTTTTGAGACAGAGTCTCACTGTGCAGTTCAGGCAGGTCTTGAACTCACTATGTAGCCTAGGCTGGCCTCAAACTCATGACGATTCTCCCGCCTCAGCCTCCTGTGTGCTAGGATTACAAGTGTGTGCCACCATGCCCAGCTCCATGTTCTTATTTTGTACTTCAGTTAATGTTTATTTTTTTTTATTTTTATTTTTTTTTTTTGTGGCACCGGGGATTGAACTCACAACCTCACGCCTGCCAGGGCAGGCGCTTAAGGCACTGAGCCAAACTCCCGGCCCTAATGTTGATTATTTCATCTTTATCTCATCTTTTTAAATTTCTACTATGCATGTTTTACAATATACATAATACCTAAATGTTTGCTTTATTATGTGTGCATTTTTAACACGCATAATAGGGATATGCTAATTTTTACTAAGATTATAGTGCTAAATTACTAGCTGTACAGGTGGGTTAGACTAAAAGTAAAAAACTAAATTATGACTCAAGAGCCTGAGGCAGAATGACAAGTTCAAGGCCAACCAAGAGAACTTAGCAAGACTTGTCTCAACATTTTAAGAAAATTTTGTTAAAGAGGGAACTAGAGCTGTAGCTCAGTGGTAGAGCACTCCTGGGTTTAATCCTCACTAATGCAAAAACAAACCAAAATTCACACACTAAATTATAAAAACGGGCCCATCCATATGTTAAGATGAGTAAATAATATTAAAAAGTTTTGAGCTTAAGTAAAAGCCTAGATAATAGTACTGCTATAGGCAATTCCAGTTGTTTCTAGTTTTCTTATATCAAGCATTAGGACCCTAAAAGTAATATTAGGCATTTTAATTGATAAATATTTGATTTGGAATCATGAATTAATACATATATCTACTTCAGAGACCTGTCTTGAATAGTTAAGGTATGAAAGACTGTAGTTCCTTTTCACTGAACAGTCCAGCCCTTACCTGCCCCAACTATTTATTGTCCTCTTTTATTCCTTTTCAAGAACTTAATATAAGTTGGATGCATAGCCTTATTGCTAATACCATAAACTCATTTTATCACAAGGCCAATAAACCTTATATTTTTACTCTATGGAATTTCCCAATGCTATAACAATAAAAAAAATAGATTTCAAGTGTATTATGTACATCAATTTCTAAAGTATTCATAGGAAAGGTACTTTTTAGTTGACTCTAGTTTCAGAGGTTCATTTACTGTGCTCAACCTTGAAAGGAAATATTGTTAGTTTCACTTAGCAATTAACTACTCTTAATACCCAAGTGTTAATTTAAAAGACCTCTTTTCCCAGCATGCCTCTTGATTATGGGATACTCATTTTTTTTAAATGGAGGAAAAACTTATTGTGGCTTTGCAGTTCTGAGGTTAAAAGTTATTATGGAAAAAAAAAAAAAGGAGGGAGAATGAGTCCAATTTTTTAAAAATATCTTACAGTAGTATTACCTGGAAACCCCCAAAACTTTACCTAAAAGTTTACATTGGGAGAAGTATGAGTCATAATGAAATTTATTTTATCATGAAAATGAAACTATTGTATACTTAAAGAGATAAGAGAATGATGCAATTTTACTTCATAAACTTGGAGTTCTGGAAAATATTGAACCTGTCATTTGTCTCCAGCTAAACAGAAATTCAGGCCAGGGTTTTAGTTCAGCAAGCGCCTCTGTGGCAAGCTCAAGATCATGAGTTCAATCCTTGGTACCTAAAAAATAAAAATAAAAAAATTAACAGAATTTTATCCTACAGAAGTGATCCAGGCAGATGACAAATTTGATCTTAAATGCAGTTTCATACCTTAATATCTGCTGTTAATTGAACTGCGTCTCCCCAGATTTACAGACTGAAGCTCTGAGCCCCTGTGTAATTACATCGGAGGTGGGCTATAAGGAGGGGTGGAGCTTGGTGAGGCCCTCCTGTGGTTTGGCTGGGGCTGGGGCTCTTAGAAGAGAAAGAAAGAGGCCCAGAGCTCTCACCCCTCTGCCGTGTGAGGACACAGCAGGAAGGCAGTCGTTGAAAGCTAAGGAGAAAGCTCTCACCAGAAATTCACTTGACTGGCAACTTGACTTTAATCTCCAGCCCCTGGCACTGTGAAGAAAAAAAAAAAAAAAGGCAGGGAAGAGACCCTGTGTCACTTATCATGCCTTCACCTCGCCAGTTGTCTGATATTAGGTCAGCGAGTCTCATTTGCAGCCAGAGAGAAAGGATCAACCCTGCTGCACCAAAAAGTCTGCTTGTGGTAAAGTAGGTTTCCATCCTACCTGAAAAAATCATATCAGGATACGCTTGACAATAAGGGTCCAGATCTTCTGTAATTTGTCTCATGCATCATACTCTTTTCTTGGTCCAGAATTCTAGGACGGTTGACTAGGACTTCTTCAGAAGATAAGGCTGTATAATTTCATCATCCTTCCCAAAGACTCGTGGAACAGTGGTCCTCCCCTGAGGAACCCTGGCTCTTGCGGTGGAGCAAGGCCTGGGAGGAGTCCCCTTGCCAGTGGTGGGAGGCCAGCGTGGGGGGCTGTTCTCTTCTCCAGCCGCCTCCTTCATGTTCCCCACCCCCCTCCTTCCAAAAAACAGGACCTACTGCGCAGTACCCGATCCTGCTGCCGGGTATGCCCGGTGATGCGTCGGCACTGTCCCCGCGGTAGCCACGGGTCACGCAAGCAACTGAAACGCAGCTGGTCAGAGTTATGAGTCGGCATTTACATAAAACACACTCACAGCCTCGAGGATGGGGTGCATGCATCTGTTTCTATATATTAATGTTCATAGATATATAAATTTGCATCTGTTGCATTATGTAAAGTGTTAATTACACGTGTTCCCTTTTCTTTTTCAATATGGCTATCAGAAATCTTTTTTGGGGGGGCACCAGGGATTGAACTCACAACCTCGCACCTGCCTGACAGGCACTTAAGCCACTGGGCCAAACTCCCAGCCCTGGTTTTTTGAGGCAGGGTGGCACTATGTAGCTCAGGTCGGCCTTGCACTCGCGTTGTAGCCCAAGCCGGCCTCGAACTCACAACGCCTCTCCTACCTCAGCCTCCCAAGTGCTGGGATCAAAGGCGTGCGCCACCATGTCCAGCTTATTATCAGAAAATTTTAAATTGCGTTTTACTGTGGTCACATCGTATTTCTATCACATGTTGTTCTGCAGCTTCAGGACAAAGGAATGACTGAAATAATGCTTTCAGAGGAGCCTCCAGTAAAAGGCACCAAACACTTGAATCCGAACTTTGATTTTCCTTATTGCCATGGGGTTTTTGGCCAAGTTTTTTTAAATTAAGTGAATTGGTACATCTTAGATAAACATAAGAATCACATTCATCATAGGGAATTCATAGCTGTACATGATATAACATGAGTTTTTTGTCCCACGCTTTCCCCTGCCCTTCCTCCAACCCCTCTTCCCCTCCTTATTTACAAAAGCTTTGTTTCCACTTTTTCCTTCTTTTCTCATCTTTTTCTTTTCCCTTTCCCCCTCCCTCCCTCCCTAGTTTCCCTTCCCACTTGAACTTTTTCTTCCTTGTTCACAGGCTCTGTTATGCATTCCGGTATTCACACACGTGTGTCTCAGGCATATCGTGGAGTGGGTGGCAGGGCTGCAGCGTGGCAGAGACAACTGTGCAACCTTCGGCAGCTGTGTAACTTCTCCAAGGCTCAGGTTTTCAGCCTCTAACTTCACTCGGAGATACCTTGCTCCTGAGGGAGTCTCTATAGAATACTGCAAAGAGCGTAGGTAAGCAATCTTGGTGGCACCTGGTGCCGTCCAGGTGACAGGCTTATGATGAGGCACTGTCTGACCTAGCACGCACCTTAGAACGGGGATTTCAAGTGCAATAATTTAGCCTTTCAGCACTTCCCCAAAACAGAGCAGCTGACTGACTGATACCTGGATAGTTGATCCTTTGCAAGTTTTCTAATGTTTGTTTTCAACAAATTTGGAGAATATAAACTTGTTGAAATAATGCTTAGTGAGATTGCTATGACATTTTTGGCATGCAAGTCAGAAGTTCAAAGAATTTTGTTCTAACAATACAATTACACGAACAGTGTTTCTCAGTGCTTACATCAGTCAAACTTCAAAACAGGAATAGAATTGAAATTAAATCTTTTCTTCTCTTTTTTTTTTCTTTGTTTTTGGCTTTTTGAGACAGGGTCTCACTATTTTTGTAGTCCAGCCTGGCCTCAAGCTCAAATCGATCCTCCTGCCTCAGCCTCCCGAGTGCTGGGATTACAGGTATTCGCCACCACGCCTGACCTAAGTCTTATTTCTTTCCAACAAGAAATAGCATTAATCAATATAGGTACTATGCATATGCAATAATTTTCCAAAGTTGTAACATATTATTTTGGTCAAATGTTTACTACTACGTAATGTCATAATAAAACTTTCAAGTGATTTAAAAAAGACTTTAAAACAACATTGCATGACACAATTCTGGAAACAAGGAGTGAAAAAGAAGTTAGAATTCAATGAAAAAAGCACTGGTGTAAAATTACTTTTTTATGAATGACAGTGAATTGTTAATAAATGTTATTTAAATTCTATTGGAAACTTAGGAGTCACTTGATTTTATGTAAAATATTGGCATTTATTTATAATACATTAGGAATTACATCTTTTAAAACTAAGTTTCGGGTCAAGGATTTAGCTCAGTGGTACAGCACCTACCTGGCAAAAGTGAGGTCATGAGTTCAAGTCCCAGTGCCAAAAAAAAAAAAAAAAAAAAAAACCCCCAAAAAACTAAGTTTCTAGGCACTGTGTATGGTAGCAGATGTGTATAATCCCAGCGACTAGGAAAGCTGAGGCAGGAAAATTACAAGTTCAAATCCAACCTGAGAAATTTAGCAAGGCCCATTCTCAAAAATTTACTAAGACCTGGGAACGTAAGCAGTGGTAGAGCATTTGCCGAGCATGTGGGAGACCCCGGGACTCAATCCCTAGCACCACCACACCCCCACACAAACTTTCTAGGACTGTGATAGAATTTTCAGTAGACAGTGATGGAGTTGGTCCATAATTTATTAATTCATTCATAAAATGAGTATTGATTGAGCGTCTCTCTGCACTGCAGACCCTTCTGCGCACGTCTGGAGAGAGCACCAGCCTGTCTCCTAGACTGTCTGACTGCTCGTGGTTTAATTCCCATACGATAAGCTTCCTCCACCTGTCCGGTTTTTCTTCCCCCTCACTCTACTATATTGACACCTAATGGACAACATTTTGTATATATCTTTTAAAACTTAAGTTTCCAATAGAAAATTCGACATGTCAACTTTTAAATGAGGGAGCAGTTTCACACTTTTTAAAACTCACAAGGGAGAAACATGAATAAAATAGATATTCTGATAAGTGCCTTCCGTGGTAACTAGTCAGAAACCCTTTGTTTATAAAGGGGACGGCTGAGGGTTAGAACTATGTTTGAACCAGAACCCAGGTCGCATTGATGCAGAATGTGTTAGTCAGCGAGGAGGAACACAAGATCTCTTCTCTGCCCTGCAAGTGGGGCTGGCACTGGTGTCTAGCATCTAGATCAGGATGCCCAATTGCCAGGCACTGATGAGACTCCACCTCACTTGCAGATGCCCACCTTTTCGCTGTGCACCCACAGTGGTCTTTCCTCAGTGCAGGAGATCAGAGAGAGAACTCCAGTCCTTCTTCCTCTTATCAGGACAGTAATCATAGTGAATCGTAGCCTTATGATCACCTGTGACCTCAATTACTTTCCTGTGGAGACTTCATCTCCAAACCAGCCACACTGGGGGGCTAGGGCTTCCACATATGGTTTGGAGGCAAGGGACAAAGATTCAGCTCCTAGCATTCAGTCCTCATTACGTGCCTTGGTCCTAACCCAACAGAGGGTGCCTAGTGCACTGTAATGGATTTTTGCTGAATAACTTTATATTAACTCCTCACTTAGGTATTGTAATAGTCAAGTGGTATAACAGAAAATTAGCTGTGTGACTGTAGGCAAGTTATTTAACCTTTCTGCGCCTGCTTCTGTCTATGTAAAATCTGGGTAATCCATCAGCATTGTTAAAAGAATTTGAAAGGTTTTGTGTCCAGGGTCTGCAGCAGTGCTTGTGAAATTACAGCTTCCTCTAAGACTGGCCTGGTACTTTCTAGTTTATGAAACATCTTTAACACACCACCCCAGGGAGTTCAGAACTGAACTTGGCAGACCCTTCTGGCACCAGGCCTAGCGGTCCGCTATGGGAAGGGGCTGGGACCTTACAGAATGTCTTAATTCTAAGGCAACATTGGACTCACAGGGTCATTGTCATTTCTTTTAATAACCTGTCTTCCAGAATCTTTATAGCCAAAGCTTAATGGATGAGTCCAATCGCCAACACTAGGTGGCACCATAAGAACTTCTCCTGGAAGTTCAGCAGCTTTTCCCTCTTTTTTTTGAACAAAAAGAGTTTTCTTTCTAAGGCGTTGATTTCCTGCTAGGACCATTATGTGGAGGAACAAGGCTCTCTTGACAAACTGCAGCCAGCACTGATCGGGTCAGGAGACTGGATCTGAATCCCAGAGCTGTCCCTTACCAGCTGGTTTTCTTGGAGAAATGCTGTTTTCTGCCTAGTGGCATCTTGTCTGATTGGTTCAAGGATGAAATGAACTCATCTAGGAGGACTGCCAAGTAAATTAAAAGCTAGAATTCTCCCTGCCTTCTCCAGAGAATTCCACCGGAGAGACAATTCGCCTGCCTGCTGTTTCCTATTAGGCAAGGTTCATGGCAGAGAAAGTGAACTGACCCACACTGCCGAGTGGTGTCAGTGTGCCCTTCGGTGAGCGTTCCGTGGGCCAGACTCCATTCTGCTGGTGCAGCATCTCATCCAAGCCCCAAATGTGCTGAGTGTGATAAGATGCCAACCTTCAAGCCTGGCAGGGGGACTCAGACTTTGGCCACTATGAAGTCTGTGAAGCCTGTGAAGTTCACAGGGGCGGTGGAGGAGGCACAGCCTGGGAGGAGGGTGGTGCCCCTAGAAGGAAGCGGGGACAGTCAAAGAATGCGGCTGTAGTAACTGATGTCTTTGGAAGGCTCAAAACTACTTCTGCTGTAGGCTCAGAGGTGGCTTGCTGAAGTGGCAACATTTCCTAGGAAGAGTGTACTCTGTGAAGGTCACTGGGCATGTCTTTCCTAATTGTCATACGTACAATGATTATATTTTAAGTGAAATTTAGTGGGCATATTTAATAACCGAGGAATAACTCATCCCATCTGAGTCATGGTAGCTGAGTTGTAACCTGTAACAACTAGCCTATATCAAATACTGTTTGCTATTCACTGTTGTTCATCTCCCAGTGCTATTAAATACATTATCACTCAGATTTGCTTAAAAGCCAACACCGTGAATGATATAGGATAATGAAACCTATCAAAGGCACTCTGCAAACAGTGAGAACTCAAAATACATTCATGATAGCAGTCAAATTGAGAGAAATCTTCTCTCCTTTAGGTAATTTTTCACTAGAAGTGCATTGGAAAGTGCCTTGAGGCGGGCGCTGACGTGGGCCACGTTTACCACGAGGCCACCGTGCCCTTGTTATTTTTGTGTTGCCCACGTCATCTCGAAAAATGAAAATACATGAGCCGCGTAAGTTGATACCTGATAGGAACAACAGGGTTACTTGCTAACGATTTCAATACTAAAGTTCGGGGAATTCTTTAAATGTCTCTCATGAATTCAAGTTACTTATTCTTGTATTCACTGTCAGTTTCAAGGTTGGTAACATGATTTGTTCTGAGTGTGAGTGTGAGTTGTGCACGTGTGCACGCGTGTGCGTTGAGGGAGCAGAGCAATTATTGCAACTGTCCTGTGGAAAAGCAGAAATGCCCAGCCAAATAATATGAAAATGTGCATGTAAGTTGTCACCTATGGAGTAAGCTGAGGCCACTCAGAGCAGACGGGGTGGGTGGCCAGTGTGTCCTGGGCGTGGCTGCATTCCCAGTGCTGTGACAGGAGTACCTGCAAATCCTGGGAGGAGAGGCTGATCATGAAGAAGAGAGCTCTGATTGGCAAGGACACAGCAATCAGAAATGTCTGTTATGCCGTCCTCTAACACCCACACGCAGTGTATCATGACTCCTTCAGTAGAAATTCATTCTTCTACCAATACTTTCGCATTCATGACTTCCAAATGTCTGCTGTCCACCCCATCTTCTCTGCCAAGATCCAGACCATGCACTCACAGTGGCATTGCAAAGCCATCATGCCGCAAAGAGCATCCATCGCCTGTCTTACACACCTGCCTCTTCTTCTCTATTTTCTGTTTGCCTGTGACACTGCCATCCACGTACTCTTTCCAGTTAGCCATTTTATTCATTCTTTATTGTTGCTGTGCTGTGGTCCTGGAGATTGAACCCAAGGAATGCTGAGCTATATCTCATCCCTTTTTGTTTTATTTTTTATTTTGAGACAGGGTCTTGTTAAATTGCCTGGGCTGGCCTTGAACTTGTGATGTTCCTGCCTCAGTCCCCCAGCTAGCTGGGATTACAAGTGTGCATTGCCACATCTGGCAATTTCATTCACTCTTTCAAAAAACACAGTGAAGTCCCTTTCCTCATGGGTCTTATATTGTGCATGTGTTAGTGGCAAATTCTATGGAAAACCATAAAGCAGAGGGGTAGTGATAGACATTCAATCCTGCACAGGTTATCAGAGGAGACATCAGTCACTTCAGAGTTAAAATTCCTCCTTTGTCTCTTAGACTCAACAGGTCACCACACCCTCTTGCCAGTCTCCCTGCCTTGGTTTCTCTCCTGTATCTAACTCCATACCTTATAATCCCATCTGAGTTATTCCTTCAAAATCCAAATAACTGTTCTCCATTGACTGTTACTGACATGACATTCTGGGCTCTTCAGAGTTTGGTCCATTCTACCTTTTAACCTATAGCTTCCACCATTCTCCAGTTGCCTGTGAGACTTTCTCTGTGTTACTGGTTCAAAGTGTAAAGAGGTATAAAAATGTGGCCTCAGTATTTTTTCCCGCTAGTCTCCCTATTACAATGTGACTTCTTTATTAGTGACTTATCATTCATCTCATGTCCCTGCAACTAGCCTGGGTCCTGGCATGCAGTGGGCAACAGGGAAATTTTTACTTGGTTCATTTGAAATGAATAAAGCTCTTTTTCTCTAGTGTCAGCTCTAGAAGAATCTGAGCGTGTCTCCATGACTGTTGTCCTGGCAGATCTCCTAGCAGTGCGGGGCCATCCAGACTACCAGGCATGGGACATTCTGTTCCTCAGATATCATGATTCCCGGTGCGCCAATGTGTCCTCTCTGAAAGCTTTGGGCAATCTAGGCAAACGTGGCTAGCTCTGTACTTGCTCTGAAACTTTTGGCAAATGAGAGGCGAAAGAAACTGGTGGAGCCCATGCCTTTGTAATGCTCTCATCCCTCTGAGGTCGTGGAGGCAGCGCAAGGACCAGCTTGGTCACACACAGCAGGAAACCTTTGGACTCTCCTTTTCCTAACCCCAGGTTTTGTTGAAGACTGTGAGTCCTTTATAAACAACAGGAAACAATGGTTACAAAATAAAGGAAAACATTTAAATTTTTAAAAAAAGCAAAAACTATGGTCTGTAACACCACTAAAAGAACATTCAAGGACATTATTAATTACCCCTGTAGCATTCTCAAGAGATGGAAAAATGAAAGTCACAGTTCAGTATCTTCCAGAAATCACAGTGACATCAAAAATAGTCTTCTGACTCCCACTGCATATTTTAGAAATAAATCTACACAGGAATTATTTGGATAAAAAGTACTTCAGGTGACCAATATGGGGGTAAAAGATATTTAAAGGCTTATAAAGTAACAATTTCAAATATTTGTACATGAAATAGTTCATGAGCTCATGCACTATTATATCACTTTCACTTCTGCCTCATAAAATAAGCATTATGAAAAATAAATATTAGTATCATTTACCTTCATGAACAAATTAAACTTTAAATGTTTGAATAATTCAATTACATTAATATGAATTTTTATTTTTAACAAGAGAAAGAATGGTCCCTTAATTTTAAGTATTAGTGCAAACTGCATCCATAGAGGAAATTTATTTTCAGCTCAGGGCTATAAACGTTGCAAGATTTTTTTCCAACTTGATATAGTGCTGGATATATACTGTATTTGGAAATGTTAAAGGAAAAAAATTCTGATCTTGGTTCATTCAGTTCTTTTTCTTATTCTACTTGGAGAGGTAATTATTTCCTAATTAAAAGATACTTTCCTCTCTCTCCTCCTCCTCCTCCCCCTCTCTCCCTCCCTCCCCCACTCTGCACTACTTCTCTTATTGTGTAAAAGGAATACATTTTCTTGCCCAAGAACAGAATTTAAAAACAGGAGCTTAACTGTTAGGATATAAAACAGTTCTATGCTTCCATTTATTCCTTTTTCCTGGCTATCATTTTCATTCAGTTTGTTTTGTTAAGAGCATGAATGCCCAGTATAATGGAAAAGGCACAACACTTGGGGCCGCCCCTCCTCCAGGGCACAGATGCGTCACCCAGATTCATAGGCATGCATTTTACCAAGGACTTACTTACTGAGTGCTTTTTCAATTGGTATTTTCCAACAATTACATTGTGAGATGAATTCCCTGTTTCATAATGACCTACTCAGGGCATACATACTGGATTTCTAATTGTATTCTGTTAACAATCCCTGAACAGTTGCTGAGGGAAAGATTGGGAAGAAAAAGAGAAGGATTATTATGTTGAAAATAGCCCTGAATAGTACAAAGAGAGTGACAAGCCACAAAATGGGAGAAAATATTTGCAAGTCATATATCTCATAAGGGATTTAGAGCCAGGTTGTGTAAGGAAGTTTTGTCTCACCAATAAAAATGAATCAACTTTTTTTTTATTTTGAAGAGAACAAAACTAAATGAAATAAAACAATAGAGTCAATCAAAACAAAACAATGAACATGGTACATGACTTCAAAAAAAGATAAAAGGAAATCAATAATGGCTACCATAATGCCTCTTGTTTTCTTCAAAATAACTGCCCATACCATCAGGCATAATAAAATCAAATAAAATAGTACAGAATAAAACCAATAAAAACAAAACAATGAAAGTGATACAGGACTTCAGAATAATAGTAAAACAACAGTGGTTACCATAATGCCCCTTGTTATCTTCTAAGTAGTTGCCTATATCATCAGACATAATACAATCAAACAAATCAAAATAGAATAAAATCACTCATAACGAAACAATGAAAGTAATACAGGGCTTCAAAACAAGGTAATAGGAAATCAATAATGGCTATCACAATATATTTTGTGATCTCTGAAATAACTATCCATGCCATCAAATATAATAAAATTAGACAAACTGAAACAATAAAACCAAACTGAACAGAACAATGAAAACAATACAGGATTCAAATCATGATAATAGATTAACAATGGCCACTGCCTTCCCTTTTTAGACATTTCCTCCCCTTTCACTTTCACAATGTGTATTGTGTATTTTGGATCCCACTAACTCCTTTAGTTTTCATACTAGGGAGACAACACAATGTTCACCCATGTGACTCTGAATCATTTCATCCATGAGCATGATCTCAAGTTGTACCCATTTACCTACAAAAGCCTCAAGGTTATTTTTCTTTATAGCTGAGTAGCTTTCCATTGTATAAAAATGCCATG
>RJWM01006135.1:0-86776 GCA_004363535.1 Dasyprocta punctata | reverse complement strand
CTCCATGCTTCAGGTCTTGGGAACCAGCTACAATGATTAGGCCTGACTTCAGAATTCCTCTGATTTTTCTCAGTTGGATAATATTCCCATATAAAGCCAGAAGTTGTTAGTATCTCTGGCATTAAAAAAAAACAAACAAAACAAAACAAACAAACAAACAAAAAAACAGAGATGCTTATAAGAAAAACAGTCTGTAAAGCTGTAACTCCAAATTATCCACTCCATTCTTAAAACATTGTTACAGTTTTCATCATAAGATACAAACAAATACAAAAGCTAATAAAAAGCAGTGGTTCCAACAGACAGACAATGGGTCACGCCTGACCACACTCTCCTAAGGCTGCCCTCTGGCACTTGGCTCAAAACAAAGGTAGTGAAGTGAGGGGTGGATTGCACAGGAAATTCAACACACTCCTGGCAGACTCAACTGAGAGCATAAGTTATAACATGTTTAATGAAAGGTTATCATGCAAGATGCTGGAAGATTTATAATTTTATAATTCTACTAATTTTAGTCAATAATTATTACAGCTGGAATAGAATGCTCTTAGCAATAATCAGAAGTAGAAAAATCTATGTACATGGTATTTGCTATAAAAATAAGTAAATAAATAAATTCACACCTATCAATAAAGGAAAGATTAAATAAAATATTCATGCACACTTTGGAATACTATCAAACCATTAACCATGTCTGTAAGACACTGCGATTGCCCAGAGAACATTTGACATACCTAGTTTAAAAGGAAGATACAAACTATACACACAACATGATTTAAATGATGTAAAACACATGTGCATACATACATAGAATAAATACAAAACTATATGGAAAGGGTTATTAATGATTATCTCTAGGTATTTTATTATCTGCATATTTTACTGAACAGCATTTTAATTTTAAGTATAGCGAGTTTAGTAATTCTCAGCTAGAGAGAAGATAACCTCTTCCCACTGGTGTTCTGTAATGATGGAAAGAGCTCGTTGGGAACTACCAAGTCTTCTGAAACTCATACTATGTTCCACTGTTCCTAGTCCTGTGTGTACCTTATTTCATGCTTATTATGCCCTTAGTAGTGAATTAGGTACAATCCTTTCTATAACGTCAGATGTGAAAATTGAGACAGAGAGAGATTAGATAACTTCCCTGAGATACTCAGCAAGTGAGTGATAGGTCTTGGCTTTACAACCCCACAGTCTGACCCTAAAGTCAGGGACCCACACCAGACAAAGCAGTGCTGTAGTTCAGATCTTCACTGTTCTCCAGAGGCCTAAGTGCGGGAAGTTTGAAAATCAGCCTGTGGTTCTCCTGGTGAGGAAGGAGGGCCCCGTAGGAGGAGCTTAGGTCACTGGAGGGCTGCCCTCCAGGAGGATGCTGAGACCCCAGCCCCTCCTCTCTCTGCTTTGCTTCATGGCTTCCATGGACTATGCAGCTTCCTCTACCACACACTTCCCCATGATGTTCTGCCTCACAAGCCCAAAACCAAGCACAGACAGAAAGCTACAAAACTGTTTGCCAAAACAAACATTCCCTCAAACACACATGAAACCCCAATTTCTCAATATAAGTTATATAATGAAAATCATCAATGTAGCTATACAAACACATGAAATCACAACAGAATCTTCCAATATATACACAAAACCACAGAGCTGAATGCAGAGAAATCCCCTAAGTGGATCTTCCTGGATACTTTCAGGATAAGAAAGCACATTTCCTTCCATAAAACAGGGGCACCTACCAGAGTTATCTTTTTCTCTGAACTCCCCTGCTTAGTCACTAGAATTATGTTCCAGATTATTCTAGCAACACTGGCTACCAGTCCTTCTGCAAACTCCCTGACCACTCAGAGCCATTCAGGCTAATGAGCTATCCTGAGTAATATCTAACTATGAGCAGGGGACAGTATCATCCTGTTCCTTGGCCTGTGCATAGAACAGACAGTTTAAAAAAAAAAAAAAAAAAAAAAGAGCTAACTAAAAGGTTAGCAACTGTAGCCTCTGGGTGACTATGAATAATCCATGAGATAGACGGGAAATCTGGTCTCAGTTTATATTTAACAATGGACTCAACTCACTAGATTAGACTTATAACCATTGCAAACTTGGAAATGAATGAATGAGAGCAGTTATCATATATCATCAATTCAAAGAAGACCAGCACAGTACAAACTTTGCTCCTTTTAAGGAAATCATTATTAGACGAAGCTCAGAACACTCCGTCAATACCATTACAGAAAATTGCTAGAATTTTTGCAATAAGCCCTAGGAACAACTGAAATACTACTTTGAGCTCATTTTCAAATAAAAAAAGTGTTCCACAAGCAGTATATGCAATATACCAAAGTGCTTAGCAATGCTAAGAACTGTGGTCTTGTCACTCCTTCCTGGTACTTCTACTCTATTCTTTACAGACTCCTTTCAGGAACACATCTGACATGTGAACTTGCTCACATCTATATGAAGAAATCATCTTCCTATCACAGATAAGGAAGATAAGCCTCAGGCATGCTCCATGACTTGCCCACAATTATCAAAACAAAACAAGAAAAGGTGCCTGGGAGGAAAATTAGCTAAAATTGGGGTTTCCAATTTAATCCCATAGATCCCACACATAGTTAACATATATACTGCCAGGAGTAATTAATGACTAGACAACAAAACAACACAGGATAACCAAACACTTCCAGTTGCAAACACAGTGCACTACCAAAGGTTCAGCTGAAAGCAGATGAAGACCTGAAGGTTTCCAACAAATGCCTGCTAAACAAAGGCTGAGGATGGCTGGCATGAGAGTTTGTTCAGACAGCAGGCTTACCAATGCTATTTTATCACTGGAGAAATGTAACTATATATTCTAGTATCACAGAACATGTCCTGTGGATCACATATCCTTGTTAAATAAACCAGTTTGGACTTCTACATTAAAAACCTGACATGCATCAGCGGAAAGTAATTGCTACATGATTTTAAGCATCTGAACCCCCAAACAAACTGAACATTATTCATATTTAATGTTGTTATATTTCACAGGACAGAGATGAGCCACTCTTTAGCCCAAGTGCCTCTTTGAAATGATGTTTCATTGATGATTTATTGATCTCCTCTTCAAGATGGTTGGCTTTGAAATAAAATTTTTCATTATTTGTTCGAAAGATTTGACTGTTTATCAATCATGTCACTTTCAGTTTTATAGGTTAGCATAAAAATTCACAGGCACATCACTGTCAATGAAGAAGGTGTCAACATAATTCAAAATAAAGTCCTTGGTAGGCTCAGCATCGAATTTCAGCTTGAGCAAACCATGAAAACAACTGAGACCTCACTGGCAAGATTTTACTCACAGGTCCTGTAATAAGCCCAGCAGCTTACAACCAGTGAACACAGAAAGCACTTGAACTGCCTCTGGGGAAGACTCAAGAAATGTGAAAAGTCAATTGACATTTGAGGTTTGTGAACTCATATCCAGGTATAAAGGAGTACTCAGACTTTGTAAATCAGGATCTACCATTTGGATAACTTCTGTCAGTTCTCATCAGTGTTAATTATACCATTAACAGAGCAGAATTAACCAGAGATAGGTAGGCACATGGGACTCTCTAATGGTTGTTGACAATGACATATAAAATAACTATCTACCCTCAGGGCCAAAACTTTCATTAGAGTCTCAAAGCTTAAGTAGTTACTTATTCAAACCTGCCCCATAACACTCAGGATGCAATTTTCACCTGAATAGAGAAGCCCCTTTTTCTCCTTTCTTGGGAAAGGTGCTGGACATCTGAGTGTACAAGACAAGAACATTTCTTAGCATTTGTATCCTGTAGCCCTTTAGCAAAAGGAAGACTGCTCGCTTGCACAATAACCATACATGAATACATCTGATAAATTAAAATAGGACATTTTACCATGCCTTCATCTGACATCTCTGAGCTTAGTAAAAGGTAAATGATGCTATCTGCCAGACATGTCTTGATTTAGTCAGTCAAATAAGAGTTATAGGTGAACTGGGGCCATGCACAGGCAATTGGGAGGACAGTCAGATGCCAGCCTTTTCCCATGAGTCAGTGCCATTTGCAGACTGAAAGGAAAGAGAACAAGAAGCCACCAAGAAGCAAGCCCTCCCTGCAAATCAGTGCCATGCACGGGCTGCTGTGGGGAAGGGCCAAATGCCACCTTCTTCCAGCGCACAGGCTGCGAAACAAGAACAGCTTACATCCCATTCCACCTGCCGCTCTAAGTGACAGGTTGATTCAGAGAAACACAGGCTGTGATGATAGCTTCATGCCACTATTTTGAAGACAACAAGAGGCATTATGGTAACCATTGTTGATTTTGTATTGTTTTGAAGTCCTGTGTCATTTACACTGGTTAGTTTTGATTGGCTTTATTCTGTTTTGTTTTGCTTGGTTTTATTCTCTTTAAAATAAAAATTTTTTAAAAAAGAATTATATCGTGTGCATTCAAATAGGAATCATAATGCAAGCCTCTATGTCGGATAATACAGATAACAGACAAGCATGTGTAAACTGGTCCATAAGGAATTCGAACATAAAATTAACTATGGCAGGAGGGGAGACTCCAGATTGTTAAGCAACCTCACCTCTCAATAAAGCTCTATTTAGTACAAAAGGAGTTGAAAGGAGCCCAGACCCTCTGAATACAAACTCAATATCCATAAAAGACCAAAGAGACAACAGCCACATGTTTAGAAAGCCTCTCCAGGCCAGCCAAACCCAAGGCCTGCCTGAGGAAGACCAATTCCTAACTGCTTCAGAGCAATGGGATCCCTCCCACCCCAGCCCCAGACTTCAGGGCTTTCTCCTCTGTGCAGCAGATTAAAGATCCTCCTGAGAACAGGATAGGTCTCGAGGGGATTAGATGACCACAGACATCTGAAGGACTAGAAGAGAAATGTACTCCTCTCAAAATTCAACCCCACGGGAGGCTGAGGCAGGAGGATTGCCACGAGTCTGAGATAAACCTGGACTACATGGTGAGTTCGAGGCCAGATTGAACTGCAGAGCAAGATCCTGTCTCAAAACACAAAAACAAAACATAACAGAAAAACCCAAATATCCGATCCCATTCAGTCTAGAGAGGATATCCTAATAATAAAATATAGCCAGGCATGGTGGCATATGTGTACCTATGATCCCAGCACTCAGGGAATCTGAGGAAGGAGAATTGCAGGTTCAAGCCTACCCAAGGCAATTTGGCAACTTACCAAGACACTGTTTAAAAAAAAAAAAAAAAAAAAAACAACTTTCTAAAGGGCACAAGATGTAGCTCAATATGAAGGCCAATAACAAGCTACGACCTGTAGAGGAAGAATGTTGTTAAATGAAATAGGCAGAGAGCCATCACCCCTTTCTAGAAGAAAACAAAGAAAAGAGATTGTACTGACTCTTCTGGTAACAGTTGTCAAGATGTCACAGCTCACAGGGTAACTAACAGTCTAAACTTCTAATTTAAATTACTCTACAGAAATGAAAAATCAGCTCCATTCTCACATTGATAAAATAACAGGTGGCTGTTCTCCACAGCTTCAATAGCACAATTTCACAGGTCACCTTTTGCAGTGTCTCCTCCAAATCAAATCACTTCTCTTCTTTAGCTTTTCTCCTAATATTATATTATTTTCTCCTTGACAGCCTTGATTGATTAATTTTTTCTTCTGCCTAAATGAACCTTGAGAATAAGACACAGTAACAGGGAGGACCATAGTGTCAGCCCTGAGATCAGGACACTGAATGCCTTGTCACTGATGTGTTCCCAGATAAACACTGAGCACCAGGAAGGTCTGCAAGCAGGAAGACCCACCTGCACTCAGAAACTCAGACTCCACACAGTTCCTGTTATGGGTTAAAACCTGGTGGTCAACTTAACACTAGCTAAATTAAATCGGCATGGTGCTGAGTATAGATGGCCCACCTGAGGAAAGTTGACAGCATAAAAAAGAGACATTGAGAGGAAGGGCATTGGCATTGTGGGTTCTCCTACATGTTGTTGCTTGGAGCTTTTGGTTCTCCTGGAGGAGCTTGGCATGCTGGCTTCCCAGATATGAATTTGGCCATTTTTATCAGAGGAGCTCAGGACCTTGTCGCTGAGGATGGCTGAGTGGTTCACTTTGGAGCAGTTCTGGTCCTTACGTTGAGCATTGCTTCTTGGCTCCAGAGAGGAAGATGTGTGCTATTCAATCCCCAGGAGAAGTTGGCAGTAGAGTACCTGACCTGTACTCGACTATTCTCATTGTCAGAGGAGCTCGGAACCTCACTGTCACTGAGGATGGCTGTGGTACTTTTGGAGGAGCTCTGGTTCTTATTTTGAGCATCACTTCTTGGCTCCATTGCAGCACCCTCATCCTACTAGTAGTACAGTTCCTTCACCACGCTGGCATAGACTTTCTAGCTTCCACTGCTGACCTTTGGGCCTTCCCAGAGCAGATCCATAAAACAGATTTGCATGAGTCGTTGTGGGCTCTAGGCCTCCAATTGGATTCATGGGACACACTGTCAAGGGCTCTAGTTCTTCAGCTGGACTCATGCAGGACATTACTGTAGGATCCAGGCCCTCGGCTAGATTTTGCAGGTTTTTAGTGTCGTGGACAGATTTCCTGCACTTTCTTGTATTTAACTCTGGGTGACTGTCCATCATAAAATAATATTATAAATTGTGTGTCCTGTATATAATTGTTCTCCTTGGAACCCCTGACTACAACAGTTTCCTAACTTCAGGAAGACCTTGACTGTAAAGAAGGATCTGGACCCCAGAGGATCACGGGGGGACTCCAAAGCTGGGTGCAGAAAGATACCAGTTGCTAGAATTCTGGAACATGTAAGGGTAAGTAAGGGAAAGACTACTGAGTCTTTTCTCTATAAATCAGGAAAAAGATTAAGATGGAAGCTACTAACTGACAGTTCCTTTAAGATAGACAAGATTACTTACTAAAGTTTTCCAAAAGGCTTGCTAGTTAATACTTCAGCCCAGAGACTTATGACAGAGAAAGTCTATGCCATCAAGAGAAGCCCAAATTCTTTAGGAAATAAAGAAAAGATGGGTCAATTCCTATTCTAGAAATAAATAAATGCAGTGTTGGAAGAGTTAAAGAGAATGTAGTTGCTGGAGGTGATATGACACCATCCAATATGGAATCAAAAAGAACTGAATTTAAATCTTGGTTCCACCAGGAACCAAGCAAAACAACCTGAGCTATTTAAAATCTAAGTCTCAGTTTCTTCATCTACAACAATTCCTTCAAGAATATATTCAAAAGGCCTCAGCCCAAGGAATATCAACATAGCAACAGCAAGCCATTAAACCAAACAGAGGGCCATTCTAAGGCCACACACATGTGAAGACTTCTCTAACTTTAGGAGTTTGGTAGGAAGCCGGGTGTGGTGGCGCACGCCTTTAATCCCAGCACTCAGGAGCCTGAGGTAGGAGGAGCGTTGTGAGTTTGAGGCCAAGTTGGACTACAACGCAAGTACAAGGCCGGCCTGAGCCACATAGTGCAACCCTGCCTCAAAAAAAAACCGGGGCTGGGAGTTTGGCTCAGTGGCTTAAGCGCCTGCCCTGGCAGGTGCAAGGCTGTGAGTTCGATCCCTTGGTGCAGCAAAAAAAAAAAAAGAATTTAGTAGGATTTATGAAGCTTTAACATTAACTCCACATGCACATTCATTGCTTTTGTTTTCCTGGGCCTGTTCCCTTATGGGCACCAGTTGAGAAATAAAATCTTCTAAAACTAAAAGACTTTAAAAGAAAAACTAAGGGGCTTTACCGATGTTAAATTTACTTACATGAATAACTGCACCATGATTATAAAACACTCCTGTTTTACCAGAGACACTAAATCTGCTGGAAGATAGAATGGGTGGAAGTCTTGAAGTCACTGGGGTAGGCAGAGACTTATGAACAAAACCCCAGCTGCACAGGAACTATCACAAAAAATCATGAACCGGGATCTCATCTTATTAAAAAGTTTTGCACAGCAAGAGAAACCACCAACAAAGTGACAAGACAACCCACAGTGTGGGAAAAAAATTTTCCAGCTGTTCCTCAGACAAAGGACTAGTATCTAGAACACATAAAGAACTCAGAAAGAAAAAGATTAGACCTCTCAAATTTAAACACCCAATCCAAAAATGGGCATTTGAAATGAATAGACACTTCTCAGATAAAGAAGTAGAAACATCAAATAAATATATGAAAAAAATATTCAACATTACTGGTCATTTGAGAGATGTAAATTAAGACAATGCTGAGATTTCATCTCATCCCAGAAAGAGTGGGTATTATCAAGAAATCAATCAGTAACAAACACTAGAAGGGCTTTGAGGGAAAAGAAACCCTTCTCCACTGTTGGTAGGAGTGTAGACAGGTGCAACCACTGTGGAAATCAGTGCAAAGATTCCTCAAAAAACTAAAACCAGAGGTCCCATTTGACCTAGTTATTTCCCTTCTTAGTAGCTTATTGAAAGAAGTAATAGCATCATACCACAGTGATATACGCACACCAATGTTTATAGTGGCACAGTTTGTATAGCTAAATCTTGGAAAACAACCCAAAAGTCTATCAACAGGTGAATGGATAAGGAAGATGTGGCAGTTTTTTATGCAATGGATTACTATTCTGTCACAAAAAGGATAAGTTTGAGACATTTCTAGGTAACTGGATGGACCTTGAGACCATACTCTTAAGTGACAAAAATCGGACACACATGTAAATACCACATTTCTTGGCTTGAAAAACTGAAAGTGTAAATAAGGATCAAAATGTATAGATATTGTAAAATAGGAAGAAAATGTTCAAACAGGAAGGTGAACTAGGGAAAAAGAAGGAAGGAAGGGAAAAGAAAAAAACAAGTGAAGAAAAAAATGGAAATAAAGCTTTCGTAAGAAGGGGGAGAGGGATTGAAAGAAGAGTAGGGGAATGGGGAAAAAAAGAATCAAGTTATAACACATACAGGTACAAATTTCCTATGATGCATGTGATCATTATGTATACCTAAAACGTACCAATAAACTTAACTAATTAAAATAAATAAATAAAATAAAATATTTCTGTTTTAAGGAATATACTCTGAAGTACTTAGGAGTAAAGGGCCAGAAGGTAAGCAAGTTATTCTCAAATGATTGAAAGCAGTGTGTGTTTGTGCACATGAACATACGTATATAGAAAGAGGGTATCCAAGTACACAATGATAAAGCAAACTGGGTAAAAGTTACTCTAGCATAAAGGTCCTGTGTGCGCCCAGAGGGAAGAAAAAGAAAGGAAGAAGGTAGCAGCAGAGGCAAAACTGTAAGCTTTCTACAGATAAGGGTCATTTCCAGTTGGCTAACTGCTAAATCCTTAGCAAGATAGACCAAAAAATATTTAAAGCATTAAGGAGAAAAGGGAGCAACACCCCTTCTTCAAACCAGGGGTATAAGGACAGAGGATAGATGATTGGTAGTCACACCAGCACCCAGAAATCAGTGAACTGCTTTACTGGGAAAGAGACCAAGGAATCTTGTGAAGTGGTAAGTGTGGGCACATGGTACCACGTGATGCAGACCACAACACCCAGGGACCTGGTGGCCACCACATATGAATAGTTAATCTAGACTCATCTTAGGCCCAGTTTTTAACCTGTCCAGCCCTGGGGGCTCTCACTGATAAAAAGTAGGAGGTTACTGATTCATTCACCAAATACTTACTTGGCATCTCTCATATGCCAGGCCCTAAAGTTATGTTCCCTGTTCTCAAGACCTTTTGTTTAAGACGAGAACTCAAGAAAATGGCTACTGCAAATATCCAGAGGTCTCTTTCAATCCTGAAACTTCTATATAAAAACTTTGGGGATTGTCATTAGAAAAATAAGTATAAGTGTTATAACCACTCTAAAATATTCAGAGCAAATGCATACTCTCTTAAAACTGAAAGTATATTCAAAATGCTCTAAATTTCACAGCTTTGAAAGAATCTGTATAGACAGAGCTGTGAAATACTTGACAGCAATATATAATAAGCCTTCTGCCAATAATTAAATTGATTTTTACCTCCAAAATTCCTGTTCACTGATGTTGTTCAAGTAGTAAGAATTTCAAAAGCTTAACAAAGCCAGAAAAGACATTAGGAAATATTTTCTAAAGCAATAAATTTATCAATGAAAGAAATAACTTTGAAGTGCAGATTAATGATTAATATTAAAACATCAAAAGTATTTTAATTTTCTGCTTCATTAGTCTTCCTCATTCACATTCAACTAGCACGAAATGGTTACAAAGGCTAATTTTGTTAAAGACCTTGGAGAAAAGAGGAAAGAATTTCTTCCATGAATACTAAGATAATAAAATAGAAAACCAATAATAGCATTTTACCACTTTATATAAATTAATCTAATTTAGAAATAATTTAGTACTATGATTTATACAGAACTTGTTCTTCAGCCAAGAAAAAAATATATCACTAATATCAAAAATATGGTACCTATGGTTGCTGGATATAAAATGTCTGCACTGATTTATATAACTTACGAGAAGTGGTAAGGGAGAAGAGATCAAAAATATAATTAGAGCTCAAAATAAGAGACATGTGAAATATGTCCCACATGGATTCTCAGGGGCTGAAGTAAGAAGACAAGCCTACAAAAGAAGGTCTCAAACACAGGATGCAAGTTGAGAAGTTAAAACTAAGTATTTGTCCTTGAAAAAAAACACTCCTGTCACTGACTGACATAATTCACAATGATCTAGGCACTACTATCGATGTTCTGGCAGACAGAGACACATGGAGGGACTGCTTTCACAGTTAACTTCCACAGTGGCCATTCACTTGTGGCTTTACAGAGCAGTGACTTTAAAACTCGTATCCCAAGAAATGAAAAAATGTTCTAACTGTTCTTCAGATTCACAGAGTCAAAATTTTACCAGATCATAAAGTATCACATAGTGAAATTGTTGCTGATCTAAATGCTACATGGATTAGGTTACTCTATTTGTAAAGTTCAACACCTGGTCCCTATTGAGAGTTAATAATCATTTATTAGCTATGTAGACACACATACACACAAAAAAAAGTCAGTTGGCCGCGACCAGAGAGGGAAAGCCCAGTCTCACGGAGCCCTGCTGCCCTCAGTGATAGGGACCCAGGCACAGTGCCCGGGACCCTCAGGCCTACGACAGCACCACAAGCGATACTTTCACATTCACTAGGTCAGTGCACCGAGTGTTTGAAATACTTTCAGGCAAAAAATTTTATGTCACAACGCTTTGGTACCACAAAGAGCTCACCATTTCTGATAATCAGAAAATGCAGAGACTTGCAAAATTATCTCACAGAAAATCCACTTAACATTTCATGAACACTTAGATCAGACCATAGAGGTCGGTCGAGATGGAAAGACAAAATGCTAGCTTTACAATTAACCCTGCCGCGAACTGGTTGGTATCAATATGCACCACTTACTTCTCATCTTCAAAAGGAGAGATTTTAGTGAGAGGTTTACAAAGGGAGAAAGAGTAAGAGCACAATGAAAAGCACAGATTTTGTCAGGAAGAAAATGAACAAACGTATGTACTATCTGGGATAATGTTTTCAGGGATTTCACAAATGTTCTCAAGCCCAGCCATGGGTTCTGTGCAGAACTCATACTTATCAGATGGCTTCTCAAGTCCTGGTTAGCGCCAGTGTGCTAAGCACCACTGCAAACCAGGCTACCACTTCTTTCATTGGCTGTACCTTCCTATGTTTTATATACAGAGAGGTTCCTAGTTTTAAACCCATTCTACAAAGAAAATTACCTAGGCATTTGCAGCCCTCAGTTTTCCCACTTAGGAATCAGAGCATGGAGACACGGTTCAGGGTCCTTGTCATCAGTTGTACAATTCACATTTCATTTAGTGGAAAAGAGTCCCCTTCCCTTTACCCCTATCCTTCTTCCTTTTGTTCCTTGGAGAACAAGGACTAATACCTCACTTAAGAAAATTCACACTCAAGCGCAATGGGTCTCTCAGAGTAGTACTGCTCACACTCACCTGAGGATCTTGTGGAGATGGATTAAAAGTGAGCCTCCCAGCAGGGCTGAGAATCTGCATTTCTAACATGCTCCCGGGGACCCCCTCCAGGAGACACCAGCTCTCTGTCCACACTCCTGGTTTCCCAGTTCCCCCTTCCCAACTCAGCATCAGGGCAATTCACATAGTGGCCTCTCTGCAGAGTTTCTTGCACCCTCTACAGGGTCTCAAAGATCTTTTAAAACATAAAACTAACCTCACTTCCTAGTTGCTTTAAAAGAGATAAATCTGTGTAACATATCATCATGTCACAATAGTAGAAAAACACTGGATTTCAGAGCCTGACAAGTCTGAATTTGAACACCATAATCTAATAATGGAACTTGTGGCAAACTGCTTACCTATATGCTAAAGCAGTCAGCACTTTCAGTTCTAGTAACAACCTTGATTTGGCACTGATGTAACACCTTGCAAAGGTGCTCCAAGAATATTCAATACAGCCTCATCTACTGTTTCCTTTCAACAATACCTAAACTTATTTGTCTCAACATCAGCCCCAGGGCTGGTGATTTAGCTCAATGGTGTAAACACCTGCCTGGCAAGCACAAGGTCATGAGTTTGAACCTCAGTACAAAAAAAAAAAAATCAGCCCCAAATTCCTCTTCATGTCAGCTGTAATATTCTATATGTTAAAAAATGATACATTATGCAAAACAAGAGTGATCCTAAAACAAGATATCTCCTTTCTGAGACTTCTAGGGATAAGATAGGACTGATAACTTTTAGGAATAACAAGGACCCAGAGCATCAGATGTAGCCTGATTGAGGTAGACAAAATGGCTACAGGACCTGATAACAAAATGTGCATGGATTTCTGGACACCACTTAGGTTTCCAAAGTGGATAAATAATTTTAATGAAATTCAAGACTATACCTGATGCATTGCAAATGATGGCATTGTTCACCTAATTCCTGCATTTTGTATTTATTTATCAAGTATCCCACTGTGAACAGTGTAGTTCCCATTGCAGATTAATCAAAACACTATTGATATGTTCTTTGTTGTCCGTTGTTAAGAACCTTTTCAAAATATTTCTCATTCTCATCAGGAGACCATAGATGACATTGTGACATCAGTTAATGTTCAAAGGCATATCTTTACATCATGTAACAAACTAAGGAACTAAGAAAACATTACATTAAAAGGAATACAAGACAAATGTTAGAAAAGAGAAAAATAACTGTGTAAAGGTGAACATAACACTTGTCCCATCCCTCTACAAATAACCTTTATAAAGATTCCCATATACCAGTTTTATCCAGACAGGTAAATAACTGCATACTGCATTAAATCAGTAAACTAATACGTGGTTTTCCAACACTTTTAATACACTAAATCTCACCTCTCCCAGTGTAAAAAAATCACCTGAAGATAGATTAGATAGAATAGGATGGGATGGGATGATTGAGTTGAGACATCTGGTTCCCATGCCCCACCATTTAACTGTTTTTTGGGCAAAATCCAACCATCAGTATTTTTTGAAAGACACCTAAACAGTTTCAAATATATAATCAGAGTTGAAAATTTGGTTAATTAGCCATTCGCTTTTAAATCATTTTAAGAAGTGAACACACAAAACATATTATTGAGACTATAGACTATTTTTGTCTGATTTAACTTTTCTTATGCTTTTCAACTTTCCTACAGTGGTCTGTACTGCTATCATCAAAAATAAAATAAAATAGAGTGAAAAAGTGTTTTTAAAAAATAGCATTTATAAAATTCCATGCATAGATGACTCATACATTCTTCTACAGACCTATATTCACCTATATATACTTCATATACACCTTTTTATTTTCCTGTGCTGGGGATTGAACCCAAGGTCTCATGCATAGGAGCCAAATGCTTTCACTCAGCTACATCCCCAGCCCTGTGTCTTTCTCATTTGATGTGTCTGCTCCCCATATCCTTCAAGATGCAGTGTAACTTAGGCTATCATCACAGAAAACAAGTATTATCAGATACATAAATTCAATAGTTTTGTTGAGATAATATGTATTAGTCATCTTAGGTCTGGGGTTTTTAGCACAACAGAATTGAACCAGCTGCCCACTGAAATCAACTGGGAAATTCTAAAAACCCTCCAGTGTGCTGGCCACACCCAGGTGTGGCAAACCTATGACATGCATGCCACAGCTGGCTGTTTATTATCATTGAAAGCTCTAAAAGGTTCAGCATCACTGGGTATGGAAAGTTCTGGGTAGTCCAGAAAGACTTTTTAGAACAATAAAAGCAGAACCTCTAGGCTAGGACTTGGGTAACCCACCCACCGCCACCTTAATCTTTAAACCAGTGGATTCCAATGGGCAGCCCTGGCTGGGATTCACTTGACTTAAAGATTAATTGATTACAAAACTCCACATCTGGTGATAAGCCCTGCTTAGCTTAAAGACAACACGATGCCACAAAATTCTGACACTGGCACAGTTTCAAAGAATGGCCATTAATGTTCAATTAATTTCCAGCTGGCAATGAGTAAAGGCAGGATACTAAATAATACATATGTTCACTGCTCTTCCTTTTAATAGAGCACAAGCCATTATCCTCCACATTTAAATAGGAAAAAGTGTGAGAACACCTGTCAGTTATGTGCCAAAGGATGAAAAGGGGCAAAACAAAACTGGACCAAATAAGTTTTTACAGCTCCTACACTTACCCTTTTCAGATAGGTGTTTATTTCTCAGAGCAACTTTGCTACCTGTGAGTCAGTACTGTGCTCTCATAATGCTTAAGATCCTTAGATGAAAGCCCTAACTGCTGACCATTTTTGCTTATTTGTAAAGATGACAAAAAAGTGCATTTTCTTAACTTTTAAAGAAGCCCTGTGCTGTTTGTCTGTTCTCTGCACGTCCTCCCCAGGCTTCTTCTCCCCTCCCTTACTGGTGCTTCTGTTTTTGTGCAGGTCTATTCTATGTCTATTCTATGCTGTTGGTGGTAAGAATTACCTCACAGACTTCTGCAAGTGGAAATTTTCAGTGACATGCAGCAGAGAATTTTAATAGCATACAAAATACTGCAATTGAGCAGCTTTTACTAATAGTGCTACTTTAACAAGAGAAATCTCCAATTTCAGAGTTGAATAAGATACATATCCACATAACCAGGAGAGAAAGTCTAAAAAATATTAATAAATTTTAAAAGCCTAAGAAACTATTTTATAAACAGATTTATCCTCATTCATTTCAAGGTATTATATAATTTCAATAATCTTTCTAAGACACACTTGGATTCTAAGAATCTTGTTTTCTTTTGCAGTCTCAGGAGAAAAGGTTTATAGGTCTTCTTTTGTAAATTCTCCATGGCAAAAAGCCTGAGTGAAAGAAAGAAGGATGGTAGCCAGAGAACCAGAAAAATGTTAAAAATCGAACCCAGTAGTGTGTAAAAATAATGAAACACTAGACGGCTCTTATCTACTCTATTAAATAAAGAAATTAATTCAGTGATATTTTGTTGAGCACCTACTATAAGCAATGTATGCTGGTACTTTGTGCTGGAAAAGGAAGTCAGAACAGTATTGGATCTGGGTGGTACTTGGGGTAGGAGACAGAAATTAAGCTAGCTGTTATATAACTAATTGTTTTGTTACAATAGCAATACACAATAAGGCAGCAACACAGGATGACAGAATATTGTCCAGAGCCTAATTTGGTCTGGGAAGTCAGCAAAGTCTCCTCTATAGAAAGGACCTTTTGGGACCCAAAAGATAGATTGAAAGTTGACTAAGTGGAAAAGGGCTGGCTTCGTGGGAGAGGACTGCAAAGGTCAGTGGAGATAGGGTGCATAGAGGAGGACTAAAGGCAGATAGGACTGGAAGACAAACAGCTACCCAAAGGAAAGGAGAGAGTTCTTCTGTAGATACTTTGAGTCCAAGGCCCTGGAGGGCATCAGTGGAGCCAGCAGGTGGTGCTGGGCATGTAGGTATGAAGCCCAGAGGAAAGGTCTGACACAGGATCACACGGTTGGGGTTCCCAGCATTTACACAGGAGTAGAAAATGTGAGCATAGATGAAACCACTTCGCCCTGGGCTATGGCCTTTAAATGAAACATTTGGGTGATCCTTTGAAATTAACAGCTTATATTTTGTAAAAATCCCAAACAGATTTGCTGAATGAGACCTAAAATAAAACATGGGGTCTATCGCAGTGACTTCATTTACACTGCATGAAGGGACAGACTGCAGCTTTTCAGCTTTGTTTTGACAGATGGGAGACAGGAGGTTTTCATGATTACAAATGCAATCACTAATAATTATCGCTGTGGCCCAAGAAAAAAATCTGGATCTTTTGTGCAACTAAATTAAATAATTACAATGTTTTGGAAGAGCCCTGAATATACCGATAGAAAGATATTTCATCCTCCTATCAATCTCTGTGCATACATTAGGCACAGAGCAGGAAAGACAATTGGGAAAATGAGAGAGCAAAGAAAAATTAATTATAATTATGGAAATGCAGCTTAAGGAACAAAGGCTCAAATTTGTAACACAGGTCTAAGGGGAAATAATTCTCATTAAGTAGCCACTTGAAACACAAGAAGTTTGCAAAGCTGAAGGAAAGCTGACTTTATTAAACATACTGCTTCTTCTTCCTAATTAAGTAATTAGAAAATTGATATTCCCAACCATAAAGAAGTAAAACAATCAAGAAGTTTTTTATTTGACCAACCTCACAGTGGTCATAGTTTTAAGAAAAAGAACTTGAGAATCCAATGGAAAAGCCCAGCCAAAGATCTTTCTTGAAAGCAAATAGGCTTGTTTTAGACAATTAGAGCTAACACTTTGAACAATGAACACTGTTATTTCTCACCTACCTTGGCCACAAACCAAGACCTTCAATTTGCCATTTTGCTGGGTACGCACTGGGGTAACTTTCTCCCCTTCTATTACAGAATGTGAATGGCCTCACCATAGAGAATTTGACAGATCACAGTGGGACCATTCTCCTACCAAAATGTTTTCATTGAATTTGATTCCTATAGAGGAGACAAGGCTAATGCTGAGGTATCTCAACACAGACTTTTTTTTTAAGATATAGATCCTTCTTTGGTTCTGACTAATCCACTACACAATCTTATAAAATGCAAGTACAGGATAAGACACCAATACCTTTAGGGATCCTAATCTAAAATGCGACCAGAGAAATTCCTTCCAGAATGGCTCTAGAGGAGTCCAAGTGTTACAGGTAGCTGAGTGAGATAGAAATATTATAGGCAGTCAAACAGAGCTGGGCCATCGAAGGCACCAGTGCCAAAGGCCAGATACCCTGCAACTGTCGGGGAGACAGACATCACTGCTGTGGGCCAGGCCTCAAAACAAAAGATAAATCAAATGTATCCAAATACTTCCTAAGGATAAGCATCAGAAATTGATATTCTAAATAGGTCTCTATCACCCTGAGGAAGCCAGGAGTCACCATCCCAACCCTCTACAGGGAAAGTCACTGCTCTTTATGCATGTCCACGTGCTATGTGACTTGCTTCCCCATTTGTTCCTGATTTAATCAATTTTACCTGAGCAATTAATCTTATTGGTTGGCCATAGTTCTGTCCCACCTCATGACCACCTTGTGAGTTCCCATGTTTTCCCCACCTTAGACCTGCCTCACTTTGTGGTTTTACTCTGTAAAAGTCGCTAGAAAAGACAGAATCTTTGGCAACCCACTCGGGACCCCTTCTCTCTCTCTCTCTCTCTCTCTCTCTCTCTCTCTCACACACACACACACACACACACACACACACACAGAAGCTTTCTTTCTCTCAATAAATACATTCTGCTCTTAACCTCCATTGTTCCTAAAATTCATTCTTTGATTTTAGAGAACACAAAATCACACCAGACATATAGTAGGTTGGGAGTTTCGTTCCCCTGTATCACAAGGAGAACTGAGCTGAAGAGTGGGATTCCACACACATCACACTGCTATGCCCCATTATGTGGGTAACACCCAAAGTGCCCAGGATGGCAAGGATGGCACACTGATGAGTGCAAGTGGAGTTCACACCCCTCCCTACCAAAGACAAGCAGAAGAGCTACAATTGAATGAGTCAGATTTCTTTGAGCTTAAGGGAGCTACACCCTATAACACTGTGGGAAGAGACTGCAGTCAACAGGTCTGGGGAGAGGAAGGGAAAACCTCATATCCATTCCATCTTCCACAGTCCCTGGCAGTGCACAGAGCTCCATATGAAAAAACCACGAATTAAAAAAACAGCTGGAATAGGGGAAAGAAGAAATGGAAGAAAGGAAAAGATTATATGTTTGTAGATATACAGGTATAACTGTATGAATGTATAAGTATGCAAGATAGACAACTATACTACTAATTCTCTGTTCATCAGAAAGAATAGTTTGTGTTGTCATTGTTGATTATCTGATCATTTTTTAGGCCTAGATTTCATAACTTGAACAACTACTTCTAAGATAACAATATGTAATATATTGACTAGTACTGATTCCTTACTGTTTCTTTTTTAATTCTGCATTAGTTCTACCTTTTTCTTTTTTCTGTTTTGCTTTTTTAAAATAAATAAATAAAGCACTCGGGAGGCTGAGGTAGGCGGAGCGTTGTGGGGTCGAGGCCGGCTTGGGCTACAACGCGAGCGCAAGGCCGGCGTGAGCTACACAGTGCGACCCTGCCTCAAAAAACCAGGGCTGGGAGTTTGGCTCAGTGCCTTAAGCGCCTGCCCTGGCAGGCGCAAGGTTGTGAGTTCAATCCCCGGTGCCGCAAAAAAATAAAATAAATAAATAAATAAATAAAAATAAAGTAAATAAATAAGCCGGGCGTGGTGGCACACGCCTTTAATCCCAGCACTCAGGAGACTAAGGTAGGAGGAGCATTGTGAGTTCAAGGTCCACTTGGGCTACAATGTGAGTGCAAGGCCAGCCTGAGCTACACAGTGTGACCCTGCCTCAAAAAACTGGGCAGGTAGCCGGGCGTGGTGGCGCACGCCTTTAATCCCAGCACTCCGGAGGCTGAGGTAGGTGGAGCGTTGTGAGTTCGAGGCCGGCTTGGGCTACAACGCGAGCGCAAGGCCGGCCTGAGCTACATAGTGCGACCCTGCCTCAAAAAACCAGGGCTGGGGAGTTTGGCTTAGCGGCTTAAGTGCCTGCCCTGGCAAGCGCAAGGCTGTGAGTTCAATCCCCAGTGCCGCAAAAAAAAAAAAAAAAAAAAAAAACTGGGCAGGTGAGAGGCTGTGAGTTCAATCCCCGGTGCTGCAAAATAAATAAATAAACAAATAGAACCATGGAGATAAGAGAAAGAGTAAGGGCCAGACAGTTGCCCTGCTGCCTCAAGGTCAGGGAATGCCACGCACTAGCCAATGGGAACTGGGAACACAGAAGAGGTGAAAGGAGAGAGTGGGTCCTTTCTGAAGAATTCTGGTGACAGCAGGGTCAGGGTGGAATTAAGCACTCATAGCTAATGGAATCAGAGAGGGTCTGGAGCTCCTCACCATCAGCGATACAACGTGGGCTAGCGAACGTTTGTCCCCATCTCTCTTCCTTGTACCAAACCTGGCTAGCAAGGCATTGGACTGTCTTTGGAGGAAGGAGTGTATCAGAGACAGGAGACGCTGCCTTTCTTCTCCTCAGCCACCAACAGTCAGGTCAGGGGTAATCCACTGGGTTTAAATGAGTTTCAGATTAAAATCTTAAATTGCTTTGGACCCACAAAGTAAGAGTGTAGCCAAGATAGTACAATGGAACAGGATGCTTTTTAAAGCACTCATTGGAGAAGAATAAAACAATTTCACATATATGCTTCACTAAATTGAGAATGCCAATCACAGAGAAGGAAAAAAAATAAATGAATTTTAAATTTTAAAATATAAATAGCATTTCATTGAGGCTTTCACTGAAGAGTTTCTCATTTCGAAAAACTCAAGGAAGAGTATGCACTCCCAAAAGATTATACAACAAGCATGTTTCATGCCAGTTCATTTTAAAGGTTGAATGCTTTATTTTCTAACCGACATATAAATAACCACTTTCTAAAGCCTATATGAATAGCTATGATTTTCCTCAGACGGTGAAAGAAGAAAAGAATATAAACTTGGTCATTTCATTCCCAGCAAATTCCTCAACTATCCTCTATTTAAAACTGGGGTAAGCAGAGGAAATAAAGAACAAAGCATTTCTTCAAATTTTAGCATCTAGAAAGGGGCTTAGAGAACATCTGCCCTAATTCCCAGCAATTGGCTGATATGGAAATTGTAGTCACAAAGAAAACAACCGGCACTGGGCCTGGTGGTGCACGCCTTTAATCCCAGCACTCGGGAGGCTGAGGCAGGAGGATCGTTGTGAGTTCGAGACCAGCCTAGGTTACAAAGTGAGTTCAAGGCCAGCCTGAACTGCACAGTGATACCCTGTCTCAAAAAATAGGGCCAGGGATTTAGCTCAGTGACCTAAGCGCCTGCCTGGCAGGTGCGAGGTTGTGAGCTCAATCCCCAGTACCAAAAGAAATAAAAAAGAAAACAACTCACAAGAAAAGAACCTCACCACTGGGCGCAGACTGAACTTTCACTGTGAGGTACACTTGAACATCACTGTCCGCCTGGGTGGCAGTCAGTGGGGCTCAGGAAGCCTGGGTAAGGGAGGTGCAACAGGAATCGACACGGCAAGAGTTCCAGAATTTGTTCTATTGTATGTTACAAAATTTAAATGACTCAAGTGCATTTTCTCCCTTAAGGCCTATTTTTTTTAACCCTTCCTCTTAACTTTTCTTTGAAATTTTTTCCGAGAGCCTAAGGATAATATAGTTGACTTTACTGATGCTCACAAAATCTCACGTATCAATGCATATGGGAATATTATATTATATGACTGGAATTTGCTGAGGACAGATGCTTCTGATTGGTAAGCTAGACTTTGACTCAGTAAAGAAATGTCTGTGATATTCAGCTTCAGAAAGATTTATAGAATGAATAGTTGAATCTGATGCTGGCAAAAAAAATTTTTTTTAAAGGGGGGAGTGGTGGTGTAGGGGGAAAAAAAGAACACAGATTGCGTTATGTTTATATATCAATTTCCTACAGTAAATGTAATCATTATGGACTGCAAACAGGTACTAATAAAAATTTTTTAAAAGAAATGCTAAATTAACATAAAATCTAGTTACATAAGATCTGCCTCTAAAGCAGGCAGGCTGAAGATTAAACTGACTTAAATTAATTGGAACTGTAATTTAATTCTGCATAAATTCATTCTCCTTTTTAACCAAGCAAGATCTGGCATTCTCTTCTCTAGTAAGGATGGACATTCAGGGGTGGAAATCTTCTCTCTTTTTTTTTTTTAATATAATCATATTTATCCTGAAAGCTTGAGTGTCAGTCCTACCTACTGATTTCTCCATGGTCAAGAGGAATCCACGACAACCCCTACACAAATACACACAACACACAAACACACAATCACACCTCCTTAAAGAGAGGTGGATTTTTTTTTGACAGTGCAACACTAACTACAAAGTGTACAAATGAAAAAAAAACAAATAAACAAACTTACTCCCTCTGTCACCATCTCTCTAGCCTTTTATTTCCATGTTCCTGGCCCTTAAAACACATCCACACACTCATTCCAATGTGTGACAACACAGAAACCTCAAACACTGCTGCTAGAAGGAAACTTTGAAACTGTACACAATCTTTAGTTTGGTGAAAAGCAGTTTAATTAGCCAGTGGGGTAATGCAGATCTGTAATCCCAGTACTCTGGGAGGCTGAGGCAGGATGAACAACTTAAAGACATAGTGATAGCCTGTCTCGATAGGTAAATGATAGATAGATAGATAGATAGATAGACAGACAGACAGATAGGCAGGCAGGCCCTGGCTTCATTCCCTACTACCCCAAGAAAAAAAAAAAGTTATTTAATTAATTAAATCAATTGGTTTCATTAGAATGTAACTGTGAGGCAAAGTGTACTTAAAGCAACTTTTTGAAAACATATACTGCATAAAAAGTTTAATAAGAAAACTGCTTTTAATTTTATCCCTCTGTAGGAGAAGACATTCATAATTCAATTCAAAATGCTTTTCTAAGCCATGTGTGGTGGCACATGCCTGTTATCCCAGCACTTGGAAGGCTGAGACAGGAGGATTGCTGCAAGTGCAAGGCTAGCCTGCATTTCATAGTGACACCCTGTCTCAAAAAACCTAAAAAAAATAAATAAATAAATACTGTTTAGTCTAATTTTCTGGCAGTCATTCAGAAACACTCATATAACAATAACAATACAAATAAAATTCAACATAAAAAGTTGGGATGATAACTAACTTGTAGAAACACCGCTTTTTTCCAATAGTACAATTATAATAAGTGCTATGTGAAAAAATAAACTTTAAATCACTTCCAACTGAAGCAGGAAAGAAGGGATTGATGCTCCCCTTGAGATACTATTTTACTTTTCTTCTGCAGCTGCCTCAAATGCCTTCCAGCTGGCCCAGCTGCAGCAGGTGCCCCACGGCTACTCCAGGAAATACTGTATTTGCTTTGGCTACATCAAGCTTCAGACAAGACCTATCCCAGATGACTCTAGTCTGCAGCCTCTCACGATGACTCCCCTCCTTCGGCAACCCTCATTAGTAGGCCCACAAGGCGCCACTCTCTTACCCACAACCAGACCGAAAGCCTGACACTGCACAAGTGCAAGGCCACCTTTTCATCCCATTTTAGCAACCTCCAGTGCCGTCAGCAGGGTCAGTCCATGCACAGCTGCTCTTTGCACTGTAGCACTGGTCCTATTAAAGCCTCTTCCAAGTGGCATATTTTTGCCTATTCACCATTTTATCTCAAGTAGAGCATGCAGAGCTGGTACACTGAAAGCTGCTAACACCAAAGGCTGCTGATCACTTTCAATAACAATGAAGGTGGCTAACAGCAGCAAAAGACAGAGTAATGGAGAATCCCAAGAGCCACAATCTCCAGCAGCCAGAAAAGTTCCTGAAGCCTGTCAGCAGTTGCTGGCTCCATGCTGTGAGAAAGGCGCTAACACTAAAAGCTGATACAACCATTGGCATTCAAAACTCACTAGAAACTGTGCTTTGCCAATCTGTGCTTTCTGTACAAACTAAGCAAGAACTCTCAGTCAATGGTAACACCTTGTACCGCTCACTTTAGTAACTCGTGAAGAAAAGGACAGATAAGAGCAATGACTCAAAAGTGGCTCAGGAATCAGACCATGTCTGATTTCCACCCTACATGTGGCTAAGAACCCACGCTAGTCAGTAACACAAGCATATTCTATTAAGGAGTTCAAATGTTTAGAAAAGCTTATGTGCATAAGAAATTACACACACTCATTGCAAGTACACTGGTCATTGGTTTAAGAATCAAGACAATATCCCAGATTAGAAAACAGATTGTTATCCACTACAATCAAGGCAAGTAGCTGAAGCCAGGCATGGTGGCGCAGGCCTGTAATTCCAGCACTCAGGAGGCTGAGGCAGGAGGATCATTGTGAGTTCGAGACCAGCCTGAGATACAAAGTGAACTCAAGGCCAGTGTGAACTGCATAGTGAGACCCTGTCTCAAAAAAACAAAAAACAAAAAAAGATAAGTAGCTGAAGGGCCAGGCATGGTGGCACTTGTCTATAATCCCAGCACTCAGGACGCTGAAGCAGGAGGATAGCCACAAGTTCAAGGTCAGCCTGGACTACATAACGAGTTCAAGGCCAGCCCAAATTATAGAGCAAGACCCTGTCTCAGAAACAAAAAAACAAATAAAACAAAAAGATAAGTAGCTGAAGAAATAGGCAATTTTCAAATCAAAATAATTAAAAGTACAAGCTATTGAGGCAAAGTTTATACTGCACAACATATTCTTTGCTCAAATTTTTCATCAAATGTTTTAGAAGAATAAAAGCTAAGTAGGGGGAAATCCCAGCAATTAGCTTCTTTGACAGATTTAAATCCCTTTGGATTCAATAGGTCCCCCAAACATCAAAAGACAGTGAGAAATACAAAAATTTAAATTCCTAACAATGCTATTGTCATCACTCAACATACAATGAAGTTCAGTTTAATCAACTCATTTCCGTTGGCCAGAAGACATTTCTCAGTTTTTCCAGATGTTCCTCCCTGCATCAGAAGTATTAGGAAGATAAAATAAAACATAAAATTCTGGACAGAAGCAGCCCATTTCCAGTGGATTTGATAGTCTCTTCCTCCTTGGGCTGTAATGTTCTAAATTGTTTCCATTGAGAATATACTGCCTCTATGCTCAGAAAATCAGGTTTAGGACTATGATTTATGACCTGTAGGAGATTACAAACACTACATTTTCATTTTTACTTTCATTTTATCCCACAGAGTATTCATTTTAAGTAGTTCTGTTCTCCCAGGAGCACTGCTTACATCTGTATCTATAAACAAACTCTGGCCAGCACATTTGCACATCATCCAAGATGGCACAGCCCAACACTCCTTTATCTTGTTAATGAGGGAAATTGTTCTCTTCTGTGCATAATGAAAGAGGTTTTGTTTCTTTTTATTTAGGTTGATCTGATTCTATAAGGGGTGCTGTCAACATAAACAGCCAAGTTAGTATACAAAAAGCGTGGTCAAAAAGCAGTCAGACAGTTCACCTTCTGTGCTAGAAGCTCCTCTATGTTTTGACTTAATGTGTCCTGCCACTTTCCTCTCTCAGAAATGTTCTGAAATCCTAAAGAAAGATATTATCACCACAGCTCACTCAATGTAAAATACACAAAGACTTCTAAAGACTCTCCCCTAAGTTCAACAAGTTCCTATCTCAAGAGGAATTGATTTCTGCAGAGGTAAAGGAAAAGCAAAAGGCACCTTTCTGTCTGAAGTACCACATCTCCTCAGGCATAGAAGTCCGAAATGATACTCGATACTATCAGAAATACTTAAAGCTTCTATGTATTATAAGTGGATAGAATCATAATTCTAATTGGCTTTGATCCTTTTAATCTTGAGAGGATTTAATATCTCTAAATCCTTTCAAAAGTGCATTCGAATAGTAATATTCCTATTTTAAATACTCTACTGCCCCCTTGTGTATCTTAAAATACACTAAATGTAATTCTCAGAAACACTCCATTCCCCTTCCCTCCTTTCAACCCCACTTCCCTCCTTATTTACAAAAGTTTCATTTCCATTTTTTCTTCTTTTTTTTAGAGAAATAAGAAAAAAGAAGCAACATATATTATGTGCAAGTACAAATTTCCTATGATGAATGTTACATTATATATCTAAAATGCACCAATAAAAAATGTAAAAGAAAAGTAAAGAAATACTTTGGGATTTCAGAGATTAGAAGTAGAAAGAATTTAACAAGACCAACATGCTTATTTTACAGAGAAGTGAGTTCCTGAAGAAGTTCTATAATTTGTACAAATTTTTACATTGCAGGTTGGGCATAGTGTTGAATGCCTGTAGTCCCAGCACTCAGGAGGCTAAGGCAAGAGGATCACCATGAATTTGAGGTCAGCCTGGGCTACATAGTGAGTTTAAGGTCAGCCTAAATTACATAGTGAGACCTTGTCTGAAAAAAAAAAAAGACTTTTTTACATTGCTAGCTAATAACAGAGCAAATACCATTGAATAATATTCAAACCGCAGAGTATTAATTTCTCTATTAAAGTTGAATAGCAGCCTGGAAGAAAAGAAACAGTGGAGTTTTTGGAGTCAGGCAAATCAGGGTCGAATTTTGGATCACTACTTCAAAACCTACCCAAGCCTCTGTTCCTCCATCCATAAAATAAGGCTACCCTGGACAGCACAATGAGACTTCCTAAAATACATACATAAATAAAATCCTAACAGAAAATACATTCCAATGAGCACTGAGCATGAAAAAGATAAAGCAATGGCACAAGTCCCTGGCACTAGAATCAAAAAACCCTAAGCACAACCTTGCTCCAAATTTTTAAGTCACAGTCCCCACATGTGCCTGCTAAGAGCACTGCCCTGCAGCCTCAGCAAGAGCGCCTGCCTGGAAGGATGCAGCAGGAGTTTTTATTTTGACCTCACAAATAACCTGTACCAAATTCAGCAGTCATTTCATCTCTGCTTCCTTTTCTTTTCCATTGTACTATAACAAAGTGATTTAATGAATGTTGCTAAAGAAAACATGGTAAACTCTAAAGCTCTGTTTGTTATCTTAAACTTAATGGAAAGGAAAAACATACATTAAGTCTGTCACCAAATTGGGGGGAAAAATCAACTTTAGAAAGATAAAAACCTTTAATCCCAGCACTCGGGAGGCTAAGGTAGGCGGAGTGTTGTGAGTTCGAGGCCGGCTTGGGCTACAACGTGAGCACAAGGCCGGCCTGAGCTACATACTGCAACCCTGCCTCAAGAAACCAGGGCCGGGAGTTTGGCTCAGCAGCTAAAGCACCTGTTTGGCCGGTGCAAGGCTGTGAGTTCGATCCCCAGTGCCGCAAAAAAAAAAAAAAAAAAAGAAAGAAAGAAAGATAAAAGCACCTTAGATTATAATATTCTATTAAACAGCACTCCATATTTTGTGAAGCCTTACTTCCCTCTGTAGTTCCACTGGATTCCGATGGAGACAACTCACAAATTCTGGTACCACATAAATCTTCGACTCTTAAATAAATTTCACTCACAAGTGTCCTGATAACTGGATTGACAGAGCTTATCCCTGACTGCATTACCACAATACAAACAGATGTCAGCAGGATAAAGGCAATTCATCTTCCTTTGCCATTAAAATGACTAATATTGATTATTCTCTGATTTGTGGCTGCACTAATCCATCCTGATAGCAATGATTAAATGCTGTAAACCCTTCCGCTGTGGCTTTATATGTGGCCTGATACACAGACAAGCCCTAGAGCCCCAAAAAACAGCAATAAAAGGGGAGAGACATCTTTTCAATTATTGCCTAAAACAGGTGATCATCACCTCCTTTAACATTTGCATTTGGAGTACACGGGAGGCTGAGGTAGGTGGAGCGTTGTGAGTTTGAGGCCGACTTGGGCTATAATGTGAGTGCAAGGCCGGCCTGAGCTACACAGTGTGACCCTGTCTCAAAAAACCAGGGCTGGGAGTTTGGCTTAGTGGCTTAAGCACCTGCCTGGCAGGCATGAGGTTGTGAGTTCGATCCCTAGTGCCACAAAAAAAAAAAAAAATTGCATTTGGAAGGCACACACCATGCTGGTAATAAGCACTGCTTGGTGATCTACAATTACTAACTGAACACTTACTATGGGCCTTGCTCAAAATACACCAGAAAGAAATATTAGTGGCATTCACAGTGTAGTAGAGAGGGAAAACATTTTTTAAAATTCCCTTACTGACAGCCGGGCGTGGTGGCGCACGCCTTTAATCCCAGCACTCGGGAGCCTGAGGTAGGCGGAGCGTTGTGAGTTCGAGGCCGGCTTGGGCTACAACGCGAGCGCAAGGCCGGCCTGAGCTACATAGTGCGACCCTGCCTCAAAAAACCAGGGCCAGGAGTTTGGCTCAGTGCCTTAAGCGCCTGCCCTGGCAGGCGCGAGGTTGTGAGTTCAATCCCCGGTGCCGCAAAAAAAATAAATAAATAAAAAATAAAATAAAATTCCATTACTATTATTGAGGTGGGGCACACTGCTAACAACATGTGCAATAGAAGTTTTTTGGGTAATTAACCACAAACAAGTTACCTGAAGCTCTTGGTTCAGGCCAACAATTACACTGTGTTTGCATCTAGAATGTAGAATAAAAGTGCTGTCAGAGACAAAATGCAAGACCCAACCACAAAAACACAAGAGACAGCTCACCATGAAATACACCGTTGTCCACCAGAAAATGCCTGCGGTACTGCACACAGTTCTTTTTCTCCGAGTTCCAGTAACTCATTGTCTGAAGATTTCTGGCACAGCATCAAAACCAAATTGCCCTGTCAGGGGAAACAGAAGAAGGCAGAAATGAAGCAAACGGCAGCCACATGCTTACACCAGTAGCACAGTGCCGTTAGTCAGCTGCCCGGCATTGAGACAACACACGCAGCTTACTTACCACTTCGCACCAGGAGGGCGAGTCCCCCAGGCCCTAGAAAATTCCCACAGGTGATCCCTGAAGCTCGAATGTCACTTAGCAAACCAAGACAATAACTTTTTCAAACAGCGCTGGCAAGGATCAAAGTTTCTGCTGTCTTTTGGGAAAATACAGGGACCATCAAGGGGCAAGTGTCAGGGCTGGTTCTGGCATGGGCTCCATGGTTCACCCCTACACCACCTGGTCCTAAACCAGGCACTGCCGATAACATTTCAGGAAATTTCACTCGCAGGTGGGAAGGTTGTCATTCCCAACTTCTGACTCTTGTGTTGGTACCATTCTGTGGACTGAGGGATCAATTCTCAGAAATAATAGAAATGAATGGTGACCATGAAGTCATGAATACTCCAAGCACCACTAAAAAACAAAACAAACAAGCAAACAAAAACCTGCCTGATGGTCTTTTTGTTTGTTGCAGATGCTTACTTCAGACCATTAGTGCCTGGGTCTGCCCAAGCTGTAACTAGGGTGGGGCCTGGGCCCCAAGCACACCGAACTAGCAGTGCCTCTCCTGCATGAGATTCCCACCTCCACAGACACAGAGAAACAGTGCTAACTAGAGCAAGAACTTGAAAAGCAGAGATCTGAGCTGATGAATTAAGCTCCTCCAAAAGCTGATGTGCATAACCCTGAACAAGGTCCCCTTTGTTCACGGGATTTGGCTAATGCAACTTTTCAGAATTCCAATCTCCTTTCTGCTGCCAGAATACAAGTAGGCAAAACCAAGCAAGGCTTGACACAAAGCAAAACCCACAGATAGAAAACAATTTGTCATCTGTCCTATTAAAGCCATCTAGAGTTTTGTAAAAGTATTACAGGATGAAGTCAGTGGCTTAGTGAAAACAATAAATTACCACCGCATTATCTATGTGTTAATGGAATAACTGGTGACAGCTACTAAAGCTTTGGCCTGAGTTTCTCCTTGGCTCCCTGGTGCCCATCCTTAACTTTCCCCAAAGGGGATCTCCCTTAACTCCAGACTATCCAAGTTTTCCTCAGGCCACGCACCTGGACCTTCAGCTGTCCTTGTTTTGACCCTTTCGGACTAAGTCTGACTGCTTATCCTACTCCTTAAGGTTGAGGGAGTCTCACCACTGAACGAAACCATTTGTATAAAGTGATAAAAATAATAATAATGATAACCGATTAATGAAACAACCCCACCTCTGCCCTCGCTCAAGTCCAAACTGTATGCTACAAAGGTCTCTTTTTTGAAAAAGTATTTTTAGCTGGGCGGGGTGGCTCACACCTGTAATCCCAGCACACAGGACAGGCTGAGGCAGGAGGTTCATGCATTCAAACCCAGCCAAGGCAATTTAATGACTTACCAAAACTCTGTTTCCAAAACAAACAAACAAACAAAAACAAAAACAAAAAAAAATAGAAAGGCCTGGGGATATAGCTTAGTGGTAAGGCCCTGGCTTCAACCCCCAGTACAAGGAAGGAAGTTAGGAAGGAAGACAGGAAGGAAAAGAAAGAGGAACGCAAGCCATTATTTATATTTATTAATTGAAAAAATACAACTCAAACAATACTGAAATTGAGCAGTATTTTTTAAATACAAATCTCCTCCTCCCTTATCTCATGTCCCTTTCCTGAAATGACTACATATTTTTGGTGTGTATCATTCTATTTCTTTTCCAACATATGTAATTTTGTCTGTCATATTCTATATTTTGAATCAGAAATCTTTTTCCAAGAATTGTAAATATATTTCAGTAATAACAGTATTTAGTTAATTTTAATAAATTTCAGGTTGGGTGTGGTGGCACACACCTGTAATCTCGTCACTTGGGAGGCTGAGGCAGGAGGATCACTGCCAGTTTGAGAAAGTCTTGCTATGTGATTTAGGCTGGCCTGTCTCAAAAAAAAAAATGTATTTGTGATCTATTTTAGAAATATTTTAATTTATGTGGAATTGAGCAACTCTATGTTCATGCTTATTTTTCCATATAACTTGATCTTGTAGTTTGTACTCATTTGTCACTTGTTTATTTTAACCTCTCTGCTCACTGTCAATCCAAGGAAGAAGACACTAAAGTCAGAAGAAAGAATGACACAACTTGTTTATAGTTAGCAAAACACATACACATACATGACCCTCATTTGACCCTTATTAATCTTCTGAAACACAGTGTTATCTCCCTCTACTGCACAGAAGAGAAGATGGTATTAGAGAGATTAAGTGATTTACCTGTGCTGCTGGAAAAAGGCAGAAATGGGCCTTGAAATCAGATTTTCAGACTCCAAACCCAAGATTCTAGTCATAATACACCAGAAGGAACTGGGCCATAACATAATGTGGTGGTTTTACAATATGTCCTGTAAATTCCTACACCTTCCTTAAAGGGTAGAATCTAACTTCCCCTTCCCTCAAATATGGACTGCACTCAGGAACCCATTCATAATGATAAAATCAGCCAGAATTAATGCTATGAGTCTTCAAAACCCAGATCATAATGAGGGTTCATCTCCTGCCTGGTGCCCCATCTGTCTCTGGGTGTGCACCTAGAGAATCCAGTCACCACGTTGCAAGGAAACCCAGTGTCAAGGGTGCCAGCTGCTAGTTGGGCCCTCAGCCACAGCCTGCACTGACCATGGACAGGTATTATGACCTTAATGTTTGGGTCCCTCGCTCCCAATTAAGTATGCTGGTATCACCGAGTGATGCTGTGAAGAGAGGGCATGGGGATTCCATCCTCATGATTGGTATTAGCAGTGCCTTTAGAAAAGAAACCCCAAAGTAGGCTCGGTGGCCTCCTCTGAGGCAGGAGGATCCTAGATTCCACCTGGGCAGCTTCCTGAGATACTGTCTCAAAATAAAGCCGGGTGTCATGGCACATGCCTATAACCCAGCACTCCGGGAGGCTGAGGCAGGAGGAGTGAAACTGTGTCTCAAAATAAAAAATAAGCTGGGGAGCAGGATCTGAGCTCCACTGAGTACAAGACTCAGGCACTGCATGCACTCCTGGCCCTCAGGAAACACCATTGAAACATCATGTGCCCATTTCCTGGATTCCTACCAGTCAGAGACTGATGGAAGCACACACTGGCTCCGGCCTCCAGAATCAAATTATTTCAAAACTTAGAGATATGGTAATGAAGGTGGAGATGATGAATGGGTGCCTAGGGTTGTGGAAAGGAAACAGAGGGCTGTACAATAAGACCATCTTAGTGTCAACCAGATTTAGAAGGCCCACGGCTAAGGGGAAGCAACTGAAAGGGATGTTTAACATGAGCTAAGTAAAACCTCTGCCGGTATAGACAGAAGGAAATTCAGGCTCAGAAAGAACCCGTGAATGGCAAGATTCCGCTACCAGCTACTAGACAAAGCTGGTGGGAAATCCACCTTCAGCAGTCCAAAGTCCTTTTGGATGCTTCATGCCCCAATATGTTTATGTACAATGAGATGCACTTCTGCTAAACACATCCAATCTGAAGTTGTTTGATCAGTACTTTGACAAAAGGAAAGATGCTTTTGAATCAATCACCTTTTTGTTTTAACTTTCTTTTGGGCTTACAAAATACTACATCCTAAGCATTCTAGGTAATATATATGTCACATGTAGGGTTCCATAAACATTTACAAGTTAGAAGTAGAACATAGAGATTCCTCATCTTCAAATGACTCACAAAATTAACAAATTACAGTGACTGAAGAACATCAGGTACACAAACAACTGATGGCTATTAAAACTTGTTTCAAAATTAGATTTTGTTCTGTGAAAGAGACAGGGTGTTGCCATGTTACCCAAACTGTCCTGAACTCCTAGGTTCAAGCAGTTCTCCTGCTTCAGCCCCCAGCAACTGAACTGCAGGTACCCCAGTGCCATCATCCCTAAGCAGAAATTTTTTATTTTTTTCGGCACTGGGAATTGAACTCACAACCTCGTGCCTGTCAGACAGGCGCTTAAGTCACTGAGGCAAACTCCCAGCCCTGGTTTTTTGAGGCAGGGTCGCACTGTGCAGCTCAGGCCAGCCTTGTGCGTGCATTGTAGCCCAAGCTGGCCTCGAACTCACAACGCTCCTCCTACCTCAGCCTCCTGAGTGCTGGGATTAAAGGCGTGCACCACCACACCTGGCTTTTTAGGATTTTTTTTTTTTAAGTAAATGGTAAAGTTCCAGCGAAGCTCAAAAAACTTGTGTTATGTTTTTGCTGCACCCCTGCAGCAAAAACTACCATTGATACTGTAGTCTGCTTCTTTAAAAAAACACCAACTACATTATTATTTTGTAGTCTACTTTTTCCACTTAATAATCTGCTAATATGTTGTAATACTCTACTCCTACTGGTATAGGGGAAATATAACTCCCAACCTGCTAGCTGTCAGGGTGCCAAGTTCATGTCCCCTAAAATCAAAGAATGAATTCTAAAGGACAAAGGAGGTTAAGAGTAGAAAAGGTTTATTGAAAGAACTCCTGACAGACAAGAGGAGTCCTAAAAATGGTTCGCCACTGAGGTCCCTTGTCAGGAGTAATGTACATAGCAAAGTCATAATGTAAGTACAATGTGGGTCAAACTACAATCAACCTATAGGGTTACAAGTACAGCCACTTAGCAAATATTGATCCAATCATGAAGTGAGTCACGTAGCAAAGGTACATGGAAAGAACAAAGGCATTTTTGGGAAGGGATGGGTCCAGATGTTCTGGTCACCCACCTGGGTGACTGATATCTATCTGGACTTTACTAGATCAGGTGATAACAATCACAGTACAATCTCAAATTATTGTTTATCCCTCAGGGATGCATGTAGACCTGGTCACTCCATCTTTATCTTGAGGCCTGGCTTTCAACGGATGCGCCTCCAGTCACAGATTTGATGTTTTCTCATTTTTTGCAGTGACTCTCGGGGGCCCCATCCCTGTCTGTTGACTAATTTCTAACTTAGCTGCCTATAACACTACTAATGAACAAACTTCTACAGACAATAAAGGTGATGTGAAAAACAAGTTATAATCAACTCCAAAAATTCTAGAGCAGAAGTAATAACTAAAAAATCATATAAACATAAAGAGACATGCAGCAGATAGACTAAAAATTATCTTAAAGGGTTAATGTTCCTAAACTCATTTTATAAACAAATAACTTCAATCTACATTTCTTTATTTTTGCTATTTTTATTTGTAGCTGCAAGTCCAAAAGTGCCAATGTCAAACTACAAGACAGTAAGAAACTAGCATTAGTACACCACCAACACAGAAATAGAAATTCAAGGATGGCACTTTTAGCTAAGAAAAGAAAAGGTATTTTTGAGTAATAATCATTTGTCAATACCTTTAAAACTCTGCAAAGAAAAAACAATCCTTCATACCTACTTAATTTAACTAAAGCTCCCTAAGAAAAAGCTCCACAGTAGTAGAGTTTGTGGGCTCTCTCTCCCCTTGCTCTAGAACCAGCAACCCAGTTTTCCTTTAAGAAACTCCTCCCATGGCTTCCTGTCCAAGAGACACAGACATGATCAGTTCCAGCCCTGATTCAGTGGGCAAGTGGCTCAGGCCTGGCAAATCAGAGAACTCCATTCCCAAGGCCATATAGTACAGGAGACATTCTGGGCCCTTTCCAGACCACTAAGTCAGGCAGATCTCTCGTTAAACTGTTAGAGAAAACAAATTCCTTTTTATGTTGAACTTGAGATAGTGGGGATGTAAATATCAAAACCTAAAGCCTTGCTCACCATTTTGTCAGAGAGAAAATCTATGGAAGACTGGATCCCACCCAGAGGAATGGAGAGAAACCGGATTCTGTTGCTGTCAAGTCACCCTTGAAGCTAGATGTATCCCTGCACTTCTTTGTTAAATGAACCAGTATATGCCCTCTCATGTTTGGTTTGGTTTTGGTTAGACCACACTGAATCAGGTTTTATGGTATTTGCAACCAAAAGGACATACTGGTAGTCATGACTTCTCTATTCTGATTCCAACTAACTCACAGAGAAGGAGCTTGAGCAAGTTTTTAAGTGGATCTTCCTAAATTCAAACTATGAGTATCTTTACTGGGGCTTTCCCTTGAAATATGTTCCATTCAAGATTTCTGCAAATGATTCCCCCACACCACTTGAAGGTACATGCAAGCAGAACAAAACTCAACACCTTCTCTTCTTTGGAATTTTGCTAGCTGTTTTCATATGTGAAGTAAATCCACACTAGTGTTTTAAACATGAGTGTTATTATTAAACACTAAAATCTGTTCAAGTCACATAAATGGCTTACAAGACAAACTATTCTGATTCATATATGGAAATTGGAATTAAAATACTGAGCTACAGAAAAAATGAAATAGGAAAGAATTTTAAAGAGAATTTAGGATTGGAGGAGTGAGTACTGTCAATAAGAAAAAAATAGTGGAGAGATTTTTCTTCTACACCTTGACTAATACCTCTATTTCCTCTGTATTATGACTATTGCCTCCACAACCATTCTCCTCTGACACCCCCGTCCATAAAAACAGGGTTTACACTCCCATCCACCTACATTCTTTCTGTATATGAATTTGTAAATCACTTTATGGTTTATACAGTATTTCCTTCTGTATTTTAACTTGTTAAAAGTACCCTTAAAATAGCCCTGTGAGTCACACATTAATGAGCATGAGTTCAAAGAGAATAATAGGAACCACTAAGTGGCAAACTGACATCTGATCAAATCCATCGTCCCCAGTCCAGGGCTAGAATTCAGGTCCAGCACTATTTCCTCCCTTACATTCTGCTACCCTGTAGAAAGAGCCTGACGTTGTATTACTGATGATAGACAAGACACTAATTCTTTGCATCTGTACTATTCAACTCAACTCTCCTATGGATGGAGAAAAAGAGACAGAAGGAAATAGCTAAATGAAACATTACTTATTCAAAACATGTATACCTCCTCCCTCTAATCAAGAGCCTTTGGAGTGCATGGACTGTAGATGATCAGAGTAAAGTACTTTGGGCATCAGATGGCAAGAGGTTGCTTTGAAATGAAACTTGAATGAATATGAGCTACTTGGGCCAAGTTCAGAAACAACAAAGCCAAGTTTGCACCCAGACACCATTGAAAAATCTATCTGAGGGTCTTAAGAGTTCTCCAAATTGCTAGCAACATAAAACAAGTCTATAACCTCAAAATCAAAACATAATACCTCTGCGTCTCTTGTTGAGAGGAATAGTAACCAATTCAAGGGATATGGGAAGAAATCAGCAGCAATGGGAAAACACTAGACTAGACATCCAAAGGCCACAGGTGAGCCCAGTCCGGCCTCTATCATGGTCTTAGGCCACTCTTTTCACAAACTCACACCTAATCTACATAATAAAAAGGTGGATCAGTCAAGGAGCTGCTCCCCAGAGCCCTGGCAACCTCAGCACTCCACACTCCCATCAAAGGTTCGTAGGCAACTCCTTCCTAATACCCAATCCATTCATCTTTCACTGTAAATTAAAATACCCCTGAAAAACCACAGAACTCTCAGACGTCAATTGTATTTCAGTAACTTAGAACTTAAGTTCTGATCTCTTTCTCTTTAAGCCCTGAAGAGAGATAAAAGGCAACATAGTAAGTTCTGACAGTAACATCTGTAAAATGATAAGCACTTAGAAACAAGATGGCATAGTTCTTAAGACTCTATCCTGTACCTCAGCCTCTGACACGTTTGGGAATGACTGAGCCCAGATATCCCCACAAGTTGAGAATTCAAACAAAATTAAGTTAAAAGCGAAAATTTCAGACAAAGTTTCTCCTCTCTTATTTCTCTACAGATTTAAAACAAATTAGCAGAATTACAGAAAGCAGGGCTGTGGTGGGAGGGTCCCAGGCCATTCTTCCTCTGGCCCAGGCTCAGGCTAACAGTTTCCAAAGCAGTTCAGAAGCCTGGGTCAGGTCAGGTCGCAAGGGCCCTGGTGACTGTAGTCGTCCCCCCACCACGCCACGCTGCAGGTGGCTGCCCCTACAGAGGACCCTCTCCCCCACCTTTGGTAGTTTCTCAGCACTACCAAACTAGTTGTTAAAGTGCTTGCAAACTGCTAATTCCACATCCTAGCCCCATCCCAGTTATGCACACAAAGGGAAACAAATAAAAGAGTACTTTGTTCATTTTTTAAGGCTCACAAGCAACATCACTAAAACCCAAGTGTCTGGTGTCTTTTCTTTTCTTTAAAGCAATTAAGAGCTGAAATGCTCTGAGCTCTTTCAGCACTAAGATTCAGGCTACCCTCCAAAGAGGCATGGATGCTACATTTGAATGGGCTAGTAAAAGATAACTATTTAGGGCTCGAAAGTCCTTAACTTTGGATTCAGTTATTCACCTTCTGGAAACACATCCAAAAGAAATAAACAAATCAAAATGAATGAATATACAAAGGTATTCACTGATTGCTCAAGATGTCATGCTATGGAAAAACAGAATATGTCATTATATTAACTGTGAAATACAGTATTGGTAGAATAATGGTCCTGATCTTAACAAAAAAGCTTTTAATGTAAGCTATTTATAAATATCTTTTATGGTGTTAAGAAAGTTTCCTTTCTTATCCAACTTTGTGAATTTTTTTGCATAATTCGATATTGTACATAGTAAGACAATTTTTCTGCATCTACTGGATGATCAGAATATATTTCCCCATTAATCTGTTAATGTGAATTTTCTAATGTCAAGCCAATTCCAAGGTGAACCAAATCTGGTCATAATCTGTTATCATTTTTATACCTTACTGTATTTGGGTTGTTCATGATTTGTTCATGATTTTTACATTATGTTCCTAAGCAAGTTAGCCCATAATTTCATTTCTCACATTGCTCTTAGCAGTTTTTTTTTTAAACCTTAATATAGCTTCATAATTGAGGTTTGAGTCCCTGGGAAAAATTATGCAAGTTTGAAATAATTTTTCTCTTAAATGTCTCAGAACTTGCTGATAAATTCTTCTGAGCCTGGACATTTTCATGATGGAGAAATATTTGACTACTGGGTTATTTATTTAAAAATTATAGTATTGCTCAGACTTTCTAATGTTTTCTAAGTCAGTTTGATAGGTTGTATTTATCTAGAAACTTGCTTATTCTGTCTTAGCTTTAAAATGTTTTATCACAAAGTTGCTCATAATACTGCTGAGCTCTTATTAATACTACTGTTTTTCCACCCCTAACAATTACTTGTGCCTCCTCTTTTTAAATCAATCTCATCAGGTGTTCATCAACACTACTTGTTTTTACCAAGACCCAACTTTTGTCAGTATTGATCATTTCCACTGAATGACATGAAATTAGTACTATCATTTCCTTCCATCTACTTTCTTCAGATCTGTTTTGCAACTTTTTCTAACTTTCTAATTTCAACAGTTAACTAATTCATTTTCAGGCTTTCTTCTCATGCAAGCACTTAAGGTTTTATATGCTTTAGCTACTTCCCTCATCCCCAGTTTTGATTCATAGCATTTTTGTTATCATATGGTGAAAAATATTTTCTTAATTTCATTAGTTTGCTCTTAAACCCAAAGATTACTTAGAAATATAGTACTATAATTATTTATAGGTTTTAGTTATAGTTTCTACTTTAACTGCATTGTGGTCACAGATTTAGGCTACATAATACCAATCTTTGGGAAACTAAGACTTACTTCATGACATAAATTAGGGTCACTTTTCATAAATGTTATATGTGTGTTTAAAAAGTAAAGTCAGTGGTCTGATCATCTATTGGGAGGATAACACTGTGCAGTGTGGCATCTATGGGGGGTTTCCTTCTGAAGGCGGTGACCACTGTTGATTACCTATTGTCTTGTTTTGAAGTCCTGTATCATTTTCATTGTTTTATTTGGTTGGGTTTTATTCTGTTTTGTCTTGTTTGATTTTATTGTACCAGGTGGCATGGGCAGCTATTTCAAAGATAACAAAATATATTATGGTAGCCATTTTAGATTTACTATTATCTTGTTTTGAAGTCCTACATTGCATTTATTGTTTGGTTTTTTATTGGTTCTATTCTGTTCTGTTTTGCTTGATTTTATTATGTCTGATGGTATGGGCAGCTATTTTGAAGACAACGAGAGGCATTATGGTAACCATTATTGACTTCCTGTTACCTTCTTTTGAAATCCTGTGTCACATTGTTTTGTTTTGATTGGCTTCATACTGTTTTGTTTTGTTTGGCTTTATTCTCTTTAAAATAAAAAATTTATAAATAAATCATTTTTTAAAAGAATGTATATTCCATAGTTTTGAGATACTGTGATCTTCATATGTTCATCAGCTCAAACTTATGATTCCTATTATTAATATTTTGTGTATGTTAATTGATTTTTTCCATTTTAATCAATGAAGAAGAACAGCAGGGTATGGTAGTATAATCTTGTAATCCTAGCATTTGGGAAACTGAGGCAGGATGATCACCACCAGTTTAAAGCCAGCCTGAAATATATAGTGAGACCCTGTCTCAAAAGCACCAAAAATAAATAAACAAGATTTTTTAAAAGAGGGAGATTAAAATTTCCCTAGGAATATGTATACCATTGGAGTTCTCTCAATTTTTGCTTTATATTGAGATCATATTAATAAATACATAAGCTTTTTGTCTTTCTGATAAGTTGAGACACTTTTAATCATTATAACCCTCTTTTTCTCAAAAGCATGCTTTTTCTGTCATTTAAAGTCTATTTTGCCTGATACCAATACTGCCAGCTTTATTTTGGTTTTAATCAGTCATTTACTCTTTTCCAAACTTTCTATAACCCTGTTTCAAATGTGTCTGCTGTAAGCAGAATTTAACTGAATGTTTCATTTACTCTTAACAGTCTTTGGTTCCTCTATAATTACTGATAGTGTAGGATTTACATCTTACATTATGCTTCATTTGTCTTGCTTATTCAGTACTTCTTTTCTTAGCTGTCTTGCTCTCCATGAGACTATTCTTTTCACTTCATTTTTAACCATTAGCTAGAAAGTTATCCATTCTGTTACTAATTTTTAGTGGCTGCCTTAGAAATTTTAACATGCTCACTTCAAAATCTAAATAATCAATATCTTTAATGTTCTCCCAAACTATTCAAGAATATATTGAACTCTTTTTCAATCCTCCAACTTATATCACTATTTGTCAATGAAAACATTATTATTATTTTAAACAGTTAATATATGCTTTTATTTACAAGTTTCCTCTCTCTTCACTCACCATTACTCCTTCCCAAGGTCTTTCATTTAGGAATATTTTTCTTCAGCTTGAGTTATACCCTGTTAGTGAGGATCTTCTCCAAGAAACTCTTGTAGGTTTTTGTAGGCTTTTATTTTGGCCTAGTTTTTTAGAGATATTTTTAATGGAAATGGAATCCTCAGCTAACCCCTTAATTTCTCTCAGTGCTAAAAAAAATAAAAATAAAAAATAACATTTCACTGTCTTCTTCTACTGTTGCATTTACAGTATAATTTGTCATGTCTTCAAGGACAAGTTATCTTTTCTCTCTGACTCTTCATAAGATCTTCTCTTTATCTTCTGTGTTTTGCAGTTTAATTATAGTTTGTCTTTTTTTTCTTTACTTATGCTGATTGAGATTCATATGACTTTATGTATATGTGATGATCTTTATTAGTCCTTGGAAACTCTCGGCCACTCTCTTTTTAAATATTCTCTTTTTTCATCTTTTCTCTCTTATTTTGAAATTATGATTAAAATTTTCTTCAGATTCAGTTGGCTAACACCCTATTGGGCTTAGATTTATCTGTTGATAAATCCATTGAGTGCTTACATTTTTATTATTTCTAATCACCTTAGTTACACTTTTTAGTTTATCTTCCTCAGCTCTTACATGGATGGGGGGCCCTTTTTTCTATGAGATGCTTATTTGCATTCTAGTATCAGTGGTGGGAGTTCTCTGTAGCCTGAGACAAAAATAGATTCTTCCAAAAGAGGAAATAAATTGGTTTTTGTCCAATACCAGGGGCACTTCCCATGTAGAACTCTCTATGCCAAATTTTCATTTTGAGGTTTTTCTGACCAGTAGTTACTGTGATACACAACAGCATGTGGGCTGATTTAGTATCACAAGTTCTCAGGACCAAATAATGAAGCATCTTCCCAGCACTAAGGTCTTAATAGGTAGCTTTCCTTATAATCCTACAGAACTAGATAGAAAACAAATCATTTTTTGTCTGTGGATTTTTTTTCCTCTTACATTGAGGGAGAAGCCTTTGAAGCCAGAGGACCCTTTCTCAGATGTCTCTCATTGTCTTTTGCCCCTTGTGTCCTCAGCCCATGAAAACTAAGGTAGAAGTTAACCTGGTTTGGCAAATGCCTCGAAGGCAAAAGCCAGCTTCACTGCTCAATGGACCCCTTTTAGCTTTGGGCCTGAGTATTCATTAATTTCTTACTGGTTCACTGCATTTCAGAAAATGATCTTTCCACTTTATCTAAAATTACTTCAGTGGGAGTGTTACTAGAAATAGAACTCAACCCTGGGAAGGTACATTGGAGGCCACAGAAGCGTATAGTTTGACAGCCAAATCAGGACTTGATCTAGCCCCAAACTGCATTTGCTCGGTGCCTACTGTAATAACACCTGGCATATCTTAGCATTATGGTTAACATTTTACAGGTATTGTTTTATTTAATCTTTTTAACTATCTCAAAGACAGGGTATAATTATCATCCCTATTTTAAAGATAGAGAAATTGAAGCACACAATCATTTTTTACATATCCTTCATCTTAAAAATGGGCATACAGAGCAGGTTGGTAGTAACCTGACACCCAAAGGAATGAATGAATGATTAACTGGCACTTAGATTTTCATCTCTCAGTGGACATCGGCCTTCAACTCTAGCCAAATATTAAAATCTTTGGTCACTTCTAAAGAGTCTTCCTAATGACACACAAATAAAAGTTTTTTACAATTCTTATTTCAGTTATTTATTCTATAGATCTGACATACAAAAACTTCATTCATACCAACTGTCTCTAAACCAATGATTTCTAAACTTTTTAAACATTAGAAAAGGGTAACAGCTTTTCTCCCCAATTCCTCCATATGTAAGGGTACCCAAAATGTAGTCTCAGAAAAGCACTGCATAGATGATAAATCTCCCAGACTCTCCAGTTCATGTCACCCACTCTTGTGTCCCTTCCCCTGTTACACTCTCATCTTTGTCTACTTGCCCTACTCCTCCACCAAGCAATGAGAAGTTCAACTTCAAGAAGTAAGCTTTGCACTGGCCAATTAAACCTTGCATCTTAGCTGAAGAGAGTGACATGGCCCTGTAATCCCAGCACTCTGCAGGCTGAAACAGGAGGATCTCAAATTCAAGCCCACTTCAGTAACCTAGCAATTTAGCAAACTCATGATTCTCCTTCCTCAGTCTCTTAAGGCACTGGAATTACAGGCATGCACCACCACATCTAGCTTCAAATATTTTAAAATAGGGAAGCTCAGCTTTGTTTTTCATGGGCTGAATTCTATCTTTTTTTTCCTGTGATGAGATCTTACCATGTAGTCCAGGCTGACCTTGAAATTGTACTACATACTAGGTCATAGAGCCTGCTTAAATAAATAGAGAATAATCAAAATTAACCCATATATACTATCAGATTGTTGTGCAAGCTAGAAATAGATCACAAAATTTATAGATGTCTGGAAACTTAATAATACACTCCTGAACACTCGTTGGGTCAGGGAAGAAATTAAACAATTTCTGGAATCAAACAACAATGATCATACAACACACCAAAATCGAAGGACACACTGAAAGCAATCCTAAGAGAAAAGTATAGTGAAGTCGACGCTTATATTAGAAAAACAAAGCAGGCTCAAATAAATAACCTAATGACGAACATCAAGATATGAGAAAAAAAATATTAAAAAAAAAAAAAATTCCAGGGGAAAATGACAGAGTGGTGAGCCACAAAACTCAGCCTATTTGAGATTCCAAATCCAGACACTGGAAAATAACAACTTTGGGGGGAAAAAGAAAGAACTAGATCCCCAAGAGCCAGGAAGGTACTGACAAAAAAACTAAAACCCTCAGAAAAATTGAAGAGACAGAACATAAAATGGAGAAGGAAAAAGATAGTCTGAACTTTCTCCCTGGCTCTGGGCTCATGGTTCATGGGAAAGGAAGATGGAACCTACAGAGACAAAGTGAAAGCAGGGGATTCCAAAAAGCCTCAGGGAGAAACACAGAATCACAAAAGAATGGCTGGTGCTGTGATCTGCATGGAGAGTATGGTATTCTACTCCCACGTAAGTTCTTCAACAGGCGACAACTGGTGACTGACCCCAGTTCAAGCACCCACCGTCTACCTGGAGAGAGTACTTGGTCAGATACCATTTCAGAGAAGTGATGATTTTTTAAATCTGGGCTTTAGAGAAGCTGTAAAATGCCTTCACTTCAGGGATCCCTTTGTTATGTTCCCACAGTGACTGGCTGAGAGACAGCCATGAGAGAGAGCTGAGGTAAAGGAGTGGGCTGTAAAGAGACCCGTTAAGGAGTTTCACCTAAGGACACAGCACCCACTACCCTATCTAGAGGCCATTGCCAGACTGAGTTGCTCCGGACTTGAAGGTCATGGAATTAATACCCTTGTCTTACTCCTACAGCCTCTTGTGCCTGATTGTAGCATGGACCTGGGCTTTCGGTACCTTCTTTGTGTACTAGCATGACTAGGACACATTTTACTCAGACACTGCACCAAAATAAATTGCAGAAGAAAACTACCATTCAAAATCACAGTGAATTTTTTCTTTTCTTATTTTTCTTGTTTGTGAATGTGTGTTGTATTTTGTGGGGGTTTTTTTCCTCTTCCTTCTTCACAAGTGTATTGGGGCTTGGGGGAGTTTCCTTTGTCCATTTTCCATGATTCTTATCTCTTTTTCTCCTCTTTTTCTCTCTTTTTTCTTCAGGTTTTCCTCTTCTCCCCTTTAATTTTTCTCCCATTAAATTTTTCTCTATTATTTTTACTCCCTAGATAATTTTTTTCTCTTTTTATCTTCTATTTCTTATCAGTTTGTTCTGTACCTTTATTTAATACTACAAATATCCCTCTACTCCTAAATGGGATCTTTGATCCCACTTCTGTCTTTTCTTTCTCATATAATACAATTTCAGGTTTTAAATTTTTCCTCTTGGATTCCCCCATTGGCAACTCCAATATCATTTATAACCCTAAAGCCTTATTAATCTTTATAGATAGTTAGCGCTATAAAATTATTGTCAAGTTCTTTCTATCATTAGCAGAATTATGGCTGTTTCAGTACACATTAGCTATAAGTGTCTTAATGTTTACACCATAATTGTGTTTCTTCTCTAGAGTTAAGGGTGGTATGTTAAAATACCATTTTTCTTAGCTAATACTGTGGTTGATTTGCTTAATATTACCAGTGTCACATATTATTCCTATTAATGGGTTTTCTCTGTAAGCCAACACTCAGATCACATTTTGGACATTAAGAACACTAGACTACCTACCCAACAAACAAGGTGTTAGATCAAATACACTGCATACACCCCAACCAAATTAACTGAGGTGGTCAGATCTTGGGGCTGAAGTAAAGGACTACAGTTAGCCATGTCCAAAGTACATTACTGAAAAGCTAATAACTAAAAAGTCCTCTATACTAGCAACAAAGTCTTTACACTATAAGGAGCCTCAGCATCAGCTCAAAACAAACATGAGACAAAAAGGCCAAAATCATGCCTCCTGAGACTTCCCAATTCCCCAAAGCCAATCCAAGGTGCTTCTATGGGGAGAATAAAATAAGCCACACACATGAATTATTCAAAAGGATAACACAGGACAACAGTAAACAGATCAAAAAGGTACTCAAGAGGACCACAAATGATATACCTAAATAGATAATGGGCATAATGACTAAAATGATGCTGAAGATTTAAAAGACACTAACAAAAACTAGATAAGCTAAACAAAATTATACAAAACATAAATGAACAGACTAGCAAATAATCAGACTTCATGAAAAAGTTTGCAGTCAAAAATACAGAAGATTAGCCAGGTGTGGTGGTTCATACCTGTAATCTCAGCACTTGGGAGGCTGAGGCAGGAGAATTGCTACAAGTTCAAGACCAGCCTGGGCTACAAAGTGAGCTCAAGGGCAGTCTGAGCTGCATAGTGAGACGCTGTCTCAAAGAAGAAGGAGAAGGAGGGGGAGGAAGAAGAGGAGGAGAAGAAAAAAAAGAAAGAAAGAAAAAAAGAAAGAAAGGAGGTTGAAAATGATATTGAAAATATGGGCAGCAGAAGCAACAGGTGTAAGGACAGAATTTCATAACTATAAGACCATGATGCCTTCAAAGACAAACTACTCAAAGACACCTTATGAACAAAAAGAGAATATGAAAAATGGATCCAACAGCTGCTAGATGATGCAAAGAAGGCTAATTTAAGAAAAATTGGAACGTGTGAAAAATTAAAGAACACAAATGACATAAAAAACCTGTTCACAGATATAAGGGCAGAAAACTTCCCAAATACTGGTAAAGAAATAAACATACAGATAAGTAAGGTATACAGAACCCCAAGTAACCATGACCAAAAGAATACCTTTCCAGGGCAACCCACTCAGGACATTTCTGTCTCTGTCTCAGACAGAAGCTTTTTTTTCCTCTCAATAAATATATTCTGCTCTTAACCCCCATTGATCCTCGATTTTAGAGAACACAAATTCATACTGGACATCTAGTAGGTTGGAAGTTTCATTCCCCTATATCAATTGGAGATCGCCCATGGAGATCACTGGACAGAGGTAAGTGTCTGATCTTGTTTCATTCGATCTGGACTGGGACTCATTTAGGTAACAAATTTTCATGCTTCAAATTTGCTTTGTCTTTGCCCATTGATTATAATCACTTGTGATAATTACTTGAGATTTGTCTTTGCCCATTGTTTATAATTGCCTTGTCTCTTATATAGTTTTGTTAAAATAATGATAGATCTAAGTTAAAACATGGGAAGGTTATAAGGTTAAGATATTTCTTCAATGGGACACTTTTAGTCTTATATGTTCTTGTATATGTTGCATTTGACTTAGTTACTAAATCTACAGGTACTACTTGCTTGATTTTATTTAGACAATAGTGCTAGAGAGAGTAATGTTAGAACACCTCTAGTAGACTTCAATATAAACTTCTGTAAAACAGGTCCTCTTAAATAAAATGTAGCTCAGTCTTAGAAAATGTATGTGCCAACAATAAAACCCAGGACTTCTTCCACCGTTCAAACAGCACTAGGCTGGTGGCTGGCCTTTAAGACTTGGAGGACAGATTTCACTGGGACAGGTTGGCTCTGATCCTCCTCTACACTCTAGAGGAAATGTCAAGCCTGTTCTGTTTCAGTTTCCTCTCTTTGGCTTTACTTTTAATCCTTTCCACTACTTGCACTTTCCTTTTTAGAGGCATGTAAAATCAGAAAGAACTCTAGACGATTCCAACATTTTTCTCCTACTAAGTTAAGCCCATAGAAAATGAGCATTTGCTAATGCCCAAGACAGGGAAGTCATTTTAGATGAGGGACACATACCCTGTTCTGGGTCAGATGAGACACTGGAATTTTGCCTGTCCAGGAGAACACACATAAAAGTCATTTCCTGGCTTAGTGTTCTGTCTGGGCAGATCTCCCTCAGGTGACAGAACCTGAGACACAGTGGAAAGAACCAACTTCTGGGTGAAACCAGAAAGAGCTACTTCCAAAAGCAGCACACTTTTAAGACCAAAAAACATTTAGAATAAGGAGGCTCTCCAACTTTTCAAATTGTGGACTTTAAAAACTTTAGTATCAACTTATAAAGTGCTAGGTAATAATCTTGCTCAGGATTTTAACTATCCCTTATAGAACTTTGACAAACAGTGGTTACTCTGCCAGCTAATTAAATGCTCCTACAGCAGCTGCCACTCTTGAAAGCAGAGGACAGGTTTCCCTAGCGCCTCTTTGGTGAATTGCCATTGAAGCCAATAGACAATAGAATCAATGAAATGTTGACCAGACAGACAGCTGGATTCCTTTCTGGAGACTGGTCTCTGCTTGTGTGGGCCAATAGAAACTGAGAATAACTGAGGGGTCATGGCCAGGACACCCAAAGATTCCTCAGTAGAAACTGGATCCCCAACTACAGACAACTCTCCACTTACCTATTATGCTTATCTCTCTTCTAGTAGACTAGAAACTTTCCTTAAGCTTTTCAGTGGAATTTAAGATCATTTAAACTACCCCTCCCTTCAGCGATTAGGCCAAGGTAACTTGCAACAATTGCTTACATTTCACAATAGCTAGTAGGGGAATGATTTGAATTTATGCCTTATATATGTTAATTAAGAGTAAATAGCCCTTTCTAGTATGTGTGCATAGAAGAGTGATGTGCCTTTGCTAACATATAAAATGTGATTGCTAGATAATAAATGTTTAACCTGTGAGCTTTGATTACATAAAAATTTAAATCAAGTATAGCCTTGTCCTGTTGCTAGGAAAGGTTACTTAGGTAATTAGATGAAGGACACAAGTGTCTGGAGAATTCTTTGCCCTAGTGCATGGGGCAAGGCTTCTCCAGTCAGTTGTTGTACCTCTAGAGGCAAGCACCTTTACAACCTGAGAAGCACTCTAACTACTTCCAACTCTCCTTTTTACATACGCTCTCCTCCAATGAACCAAAGCAATAGTTTATTACAAAGTTATGCTTCCTTCTTTAAACATTACTGTCACAATAACTCATAAATGTTGTACGGAAACAAAGTTCACAATCTACCAGGGAAGTTACAATTGCACACCACTTCGAGGATGGATAGGCTGGTCAAATTTTGCTTTCTACTCTCTCCAGATGGCATTCACCTGCCCTGGAGTGGAATCAACCTGAGGGACACCTTGAAGACATTATCAAATAGAAATAAGAAAGGGACAACCAATTTTGCATAGATAGGTAGCTCAATGTCAAAGTCTCATGCACTATAGAGACATAGCTCAGCCAAAGGTCCTGAGTTCGATTCCTAGTACTGAAAAAAAATTCTCATACACTTCCATGTTGCATTTTATACTACAGACATGGGCAATGCAATGCCAAAGCCCTTTAATCCTTTGGAATGCATTCTTAAACACTGGAAAATATTTGACCCTTCCATGTTGAAAAACAGTCACTTGATATTTCTCTGCACGTGTGCATGGCCTACCTAATCCCTACAGCCAAAATGGAATACAGAGAGAAGTATTAATTATGATGTTGCTTTACAATTAAAATCATACTGAAAGAAAGAAGAAAAATGGTCAGAATTGCTTTATGTTCAAACTTTCTTAACATTAAGAGATAATTCTTATTTATGCACTAGGTATAACTATAATCTTTATTGAGACTATCCCAGTTCATACATCTCTTTGTCTTGATGACTTAAAACAAATTAAGCTAGAACTAGGAAAATTTTCAGATGACCCTGATAAGTACATAGATATCTCTAGAGGATTTACTCAGACCTATAAGCTAGGCTGGAAAGGTATAATATTAATCTTAAATCAAACATTGACTTCTAGTGAGACAAGCAGCCTTACAAGCTGCTACTACATTTGGAGATGAATATCATATTGTTCATTTTAAAAGGCAAGAAGATAGACAGCCAGGGGAACCACCAGTTCCCACTGGCACACAAGCAGTTCCCACCCAAGACCCCAACTGACCTGACAGCAAGACAAGAGACTGGAGCAAGAGACATTTCCAAGTGTGTATTCTTAAAGGTCTAAGAAAAATAAACACCAAGTTTTCTAGTTATTTTAAATTATCAGCTATTTTTCAGGAGGAAGATGAAAACCCCTTGGACTTCTTAGATCATTTATTAGAGGCACTAGTAAAACATATGTCCATTGATCCTGATTCAATAGGACAGATTTTGCTTAAAAACAGGTTTATTATTGGGTCAACCCCAGATATTAGAAAAAAGTTACAAAAGATAGCCTTTACTCCAGATAGTTCACTTGCTATTTTAGTAAAAACTACCTCCTTAGTATTCTATAATCAGGACAGGGAGAAAGCCAAAGAGAGAAAACAAAGAGACCAAAAAGTTGCTGCCCTTGTTGCAGCCTTAAAATAAACAGACTTTCAGTATGATTCTTGGGGCTCCAAGAAGAATTCAAGGACTAGACCCATGTGCTACTACTGTGGAAAGCCAGACCACCTTAAGAGGGATTGCCTTAAGAGGCCCCCCAGGCCATGCCCCAGTTGTAAAGGTGACCACTGGAGATCAAACTGCCTTTTGAGGCCAAGGCCCCAGAGTTCAGACCCATCCTATCAGCTGATTCAACAAGACTGAAGGGCCTCTGGGTACTCCGCCTCCTCCCTCTGGCCAGACTGTCATCTCTGTCATCTCTGTGGAGGAACCCTGAGTAATCATGGTGAGAGGTAAAAACCAGCCTATTGCTGGACATTGGCACATTTCTTCATCTTTCTCAACTCTGGTCTTCCTTCCAGGCATCGGACTTCAATAAAAACAATCACCAAAAAATATCTTGCTTAAACTGTAACTGGGATAACTTTCTCTTCACTCATTCTTTTTAGTTATACCTAAAAGCCCAGCTCCCATCCTGGAAAGATTTTATCCTGTCTAAATACTATAATATGCAGCCAGCTTGCCAGCTAATCAAAATGATGGTTTTTACAAATACTGTACATATTGTTGTTCATATACAAAAACTTAAAGAGTTTTTCATTGGTCATACATTATAAAAAATTTAGAGATAATTATAACTAAAGCTAAAGAGACTTCAGTCTCCATCAATAAAGTGACCTAAGAGCCAACTGGTTACAATTGCTATCCCTTAAAAACAGTTTTTAAGTCTGCTCCAGGGCAGCTGTGGTCTCCTCCTCTCCTTGGAGTCCCCACCTGGCTTCCAGCACAGCCCCTTCCCCTCCTGGCACCAACTCACTCCAGGCTTCTGCAGGGGCCTGACCCGCAGCGGGCAGACAGACCTGTGCTCTTCCACACCCAGCGCTGCAGCCTACCTTGATTGAAACAGCTCGGTGTCCAGATGCTGTGGTAGCTCAAATTGGCCCAAAGATATTGAAAAGGAAACCAAAAAGTGTGAATGTTTCTCTTTCAGGATGCCAACCTGCCCCTGAAAGTTATTCCCCAGTACTTCAGTGGCAGCAGCAACAAGTGGCACAGTTCTCAGCAGTTCGACAGAATGTGAATAAACATAGAAGTCACAGGAAATCATGGCAGTTGCATAGTAATGTGACTATGTCAAAATCTGAGATGAAGAAAGTTGGAAAAAATTCTGTCTAGGAGAAAGATTATGTGCTGAAAGAAGTATTGGGGCCAACTATAAACAAAAGTCCTGGGATCGATTATGTCCAAATCAGATTTCCTCCCTTGCTTAGTATTGTTAGCAGAATGAATCAGGCAACAGTAACTAGTGTCTTGAAATATTTGAGTAATTGATTTGGAGAAAGAGACTTTAGCCAGAATTAGGAAGGTTTTATGCTTTATTGGCTTCCCTTGAGAAACCTTAACTCCCTGAAGCTCACTCCCTGATTCAAAAGCTTGCAAGAAGGCGCTCTGAAGTGAGGCTGTCAGTGGACACCAAAGATGATGAAAGGGTTACCGCTTTGAATTTATTAATCTGCTTGGTTAGGAGGTATTTTTACCAGCGTGATCTAGCTGATGAGCCATCATGACGCCATTGATCACAGAGCCAGACGGTGTTTCTGTTGAAGGCAGCCCAAGTCTGCGGACGTGCAGTGCGCTTCCATACAGATTACACCGTTTGCTTCACACAATGCAAATGACGCTTCTTCACTTTATCTGTGCAATTCAAGTTGATGGTCAGAATATGGACTGAATTTATTTGGATGTTTGAAATATCTGTGGAAAAATGCCACCTAGTAGTTGACGAATAGTGTGAATAATTTTCAGCAGTCACAAGCATTTAAAGTAAATTGAGACTCATTTACTAGTGAAACAGCCTGCACAGAAACTGTAGGATGAAATTTTACAGTGCTCTCTGGTGCTGTTTGTTTACACTATACAGAAAAATTTGGTTGAAAATGTGTTTTGGATACTAAACTTTTATTTGGATCTTGAACAAAATAAAAGACAATGTCCTTAGAATTTTAAAAATAAATAAATAAATAAATAAAAATAAAAACAGTTTCTAAATTTACCTGCCAACTGTAATGCTCATGTTTTGATTTTACATGCTCTGATTAAAATTTGTTCTTGCCTAAAGGATGCCAAACCCCACGTAATCATACAGGTAAAACCAATAACAAATATGCTAGATTTTTTTTAGATTACTGGGATTCACCAGATCTTGCCCAGAGAGAGTTATAAGACACATATTGAGGCCTTAATTACCTATACTCAGCAGGCTTTAAATGACACCACAGGTGGTTTCTCTCTCTTAAATGAAGAAGTAACATTAATGAGACAGGCCATCCTCCAAAACTGGACAGTATTAGACATTCTAGCAGCAGCACAGGAGATACTTGTGCAATTGTAAAAACTGAATGTTGCGTATATGCATTGGGTGATATACTATGTTCCCCCAAGTCCTCATATACTTTTGATGGGGCTGAGTCTAGCACTTGTTATTGGTTTATTGCCTGGCGCAGGGATTGGCAATGTGAGTGCTGCACCCGCCCAGGGGTGCAGCCAACATACAGTGTAAGGGAAGGCTGGTCTTCCTCTTGCGCTTCCATTCTCTCTCTCTCTCTCTCTCTCTCTCTCTCTCTCTCTTTCTCTCTCTCTCACCAACACACTTGCTACTTGCAGCCACCATGAATGGCAGCACTGACACACCATGCTTCCTTGGAGACAACTAAGTATGGACTGAAATTCCCGAGAAACTGTAAGAAATAAACCTTTTCTTCCCTAATTTTGGGTGTCAGGTATTTTGTCTCAGCAACAAGTAAAAAGTAATTAAGACAGTGTACATTCCTGATCCTGCTGCTAATATCTCAGTAGCTGTTCAAGATATTAGATGACAAATCAATGACATGTGAGACTCTAAAATACCCTGGACCTTATCCTTATCCTCCTTGTGAGAAGCCATTACTAACTCCTCTTGGTGGGAATCTTTCTTAACTATAATCATAATTATCCTGTTGATGGTATTATTTGGCCCATGCATACTTGTTTCTTTGGCTTTGTCTCCTCCACACCTAAAGCTGTACACCCACCCACGATGAAAATGCCTGTGGTCTATCAAGGGCTTTTAGATAGACCCTCTGTGTGGTATCTCTGACTTCTGATCAACTACTTCAAGCCTATTCAGCCTGAAGAAGTCAGATCAGCCATCACCCATTTCTCCCTCATGGCAGTTAGGAGGGACTGTTATAGGCAGCTGAGTTAATTAGAAATATTACAGGCATTCAGACAGGGCTAGGCCCTTGAAGGAGCCAGTGCAGAAGATGAGATACCTTGTAAGCTTGGAGGAGACAGACATCTACTGCTGTAGGCCAGACCTCAAGATGAAGGAGGAAACAAATGCAACCACACCCTAAGTATAAACATCAGGGACTGATACTCTAAATTGGTATGGATCACTTTGAGAAAGCCAGGAGTCACCATCCCAACACCCTACAGAAAGAGTCATTGCTCTTCAAACATGCCCACTTGATACGTAACTCACTTCTCCATTTGTCCCTGATTTAATCAATTTTACCTAAACAATTAATTTTTTTTTTTGGCACTTAAGCCACTGAGCCAAACTCCCAGCCCTAGCTTTTAGAGGCAGGGTCACACTATGTAGCTCAGGCCGGCCTTGCGCTCACACTGTAGCCCAAGCCGGCCTGGAACTCACAACGCTCCACCTACCTCAGCCTCCCAAGTGTAAACAATTAATCTTATTAGTTGACCATAGTTCTGTCCTCCCTCATGCCCACCTTGCAAGTTCCCATTTTTCCCCACTTTAGACCGACCTTACCTCGTGGTTTTGCGCTATAAAATCCCTAGAAAAGACAGGGTCCCTGGCAAACCACTCAGGACCCCTTCTGTCTCTCTCTCAGACAGACACTTTCTTTCTCTTTCTAAATATATTCTGCCTTTAACCTCCATTGTTCCTAAAATTCATTCTTTGATTTTAGAGAACACAAACTTACACCAGACATCTAGTAGGTTGGGAGCTTCATTCCCTACATCAAGAGTATATAGAGACAACCAAACTGAAAGTTACGTGAAAAGAGGGGAACACAAAAGTTGCTAGCATTCTTAAGATAAAATACAAAAATACATGTTAATTACAGATAAGATTTTGTCCTTTCCAAATTCTTTTTATAAGAGATCTCTGCTAATTGATCTACAACAATTCAGACTATTTAGTCAATTTACAGTTATAAATTTTAAATTTGTAAAAATTATTATAATTCAATTTTGTTAAAAAAATATTTTTGAGAGCAAGCAAGCCAGTCTGGGAACCAGAACCATACATGGGCTGCTGCTGGACTAGAACAGACAGACCCCAGCCCCTTCCAGCACTTGGGTTAACAAACAAGAAGTACCACTCACACCACACCCACTCACCCACTCCACCCCCACCCTAAGCGACCTAGTTATCCAAAGAAACACAGGCTGTGATGATAGCTATTGAGTGAAATACAATAGGATGCCTGTGGTGCTTTGTTGTTTCACTAACATTGCAGGTCTAGGGCCAGTGGTCTGATCATAGGTTCACAGGATAGTGGCACACAGTGTGACATCTGGGGGCAGGATCTCCTTCTGAGGGTTGCAGCCATTGTTGATTCCCTATGGCCTGTTTTGGAAGTCCTATATCATTTCCACTGTTTTGTTGGGTTGGGTTTTATTCTCTTTTGTTTTGTTTATGTCAAGTTCGATGGCAGGAGCAGCCACTTCAAAGATACCAAGATATATTATAATGGCAATTTTGGATTTACTATTGGCTTGTTTTGAAGGCTTTTATTGCATTCATTGTTTTGTTTTTATTGTTTCTATTCTATTCTGTCCTGTTTGATTTTTACTATGCCCGAAATTATCTGCAGCTGTTTTGAAGATGCCAGTAGGCATCATAGTAACTATCACTGATTTTGTAATATTTTGAAGTCTTGTATCTCTTACATTTGTTTGTTTTGATTGGTTTCATTCTGTTTTATACTCTTTAAAATAAAAATTAAATATATCTATATGTAGCTATATATAGGCTTGAAACACTTCACTGCAAGCCTATTGAACTTTGAGATTTGTGTTGAGAAGTCTGCTGTAACTCTGATGTGTTTAAGTTTGTATGTGTTTTGTTGACTTTCTTTAACAGCTTTCAAGATTCTGTCCCTGAGATGAACTTCTGGGATTTTGACTACAGTGTAACGTATATATATCTATATATATATAGATATATATTTGAGCACACTCTGATTTTGTAAGGAAAAGAAAGAAAGAAAGAAAGAAAGAAAGAAAGAAAGAAAGAAAGAAAGAAAATCTTTCCACATTATACTGTAGTCAGAGTTCCAGAAGTCTATCTCAGGGACAGAATCTTGAAAGCTGTTAAAGAAAGTCAACAAAACACATACAAACTTAAACACATCAGAGTTACAGCAGACTTCTCAACACAAATCTCAAAGTTCAATAGGCTTGCAGTGAAGTGTTTCAGGCCTAAAAGATAACACTTTTCTCTCCCGAATTATATTTCCTGCAAAACTTTCCTTTTAAATTGACAGAGAAACAAGGTATTTCCCTGACAAGAAGCACCTCAAGAAATTCATAAGGACCAAACCAGCATGACAAAAAATTCTCAAGAATAACCTTTAAAGAGACAATGAAACCAACAATGCCAAGAATATACTTGTGGGATCAGCAACTAAGCAAAATACAAAAAAGAATAAGGAAAATAATACCATGAAAGGAATAAATCAATACTTCTCAGTTGTAACTCTCAGTGTGAATCATCTCAGTTCCTCACTCAAAAGATACAGATTGGCAGAACAGATCAAGAAAAAAACCCAACAACATACAGAGTACAAGAAATATGTTTAATTCAAAAATAAATTCACAGATTAAAAAGCAAAGGATGGAAAACAATATCCCATTCAACAGGAACCTGGACAAAAGCAGCAGTAGCAATCCTAATTTCAGACAAAGTAGATTTCAAGCTAAAACTGATCAGAAAAGAAAAGGAAGGTCACTACATACTGGTTAGAGGAATAATTCAACAAGAAGATAACAATTATAAACATATACACACCAAATACTGATACACCCAACTTCAAAAACAAACAATAATGGATATGAAAAAATCACAGAAACACCAATACAATTGTAATGGGGGGCCTCAATACCCCACTGTCAGAAAAGGATAGATCAACTAGACAAAAAGTCAACAAAGAAATATGACAATTTAAACAAATCTTTAAAAAATGGACTTAATAGCTATCTACAGAGTGTTTTATCCCATAATAGAACTCATTCTTCTCAGCAGTATATGGGAATTTCTCCAAACTAGACCACATACTAGCCCATAAAGCATGCTTAAGTAAATGGAAAAGAACTGAAATTATCCTATGCACATTAACAAATCATAGTGCAATACAACTAGAAATCAATGGTAAAAGAAACTTTGTAAACACATGAAATTAAACAATACTTTCTTGAATAATCCATGCATCACAAATAAAATATAAACAATCCCTAAAATCAAACAGTAATGTCAGTATGACATATTAAAGCCTATGGGATACAATGAAAACAGTTCTAAAAGGTAAATTTCTAAGCCAGGTGTGGTGGTACATGCCTTTAATCCCAGCACTCGGGAGGCTGAGGTAGGAGGAGCATTGTGAGTTCGAGGCCAGCTTGGGCTACATCGTGAGCAAGGCTGGCCTGAACTATATAGTGCAACCCTGCCTCGAGAAAAGTAGGGCTGGGAGTTTGGCTCAGTGGCTTAAGCACTTTCCTGGCAGGCACGAGGCTGTGAATTTGATACCTGGTACCACAAAAAAAAAAAAAAAAAAGGTACGTTTCTAATAGTAAATGCCCACATCAGAAAAACAGAGCAAGGCCAAATAAATAACTTGACGCATCTTAAGATTCTACAAAACAGGAACAATCCACACCCAAAGCTAGTACATGGAAAAAAACTATAAAGATTGGAGCAGAAATTAATGAAGTTAAGACTAAAAAATACGAAGAATAAATTAAAGTTGGTTCTTTGAAAGAATGAACAAAATAAACAACTGTTAGTCAATCTTACCAAATGAAGGAAAGAAAAAACCCAGAGCCATGCAATTAGAAATGAAAAAGGTAAAATCACAAAGAGCTCTGCTCTCTGGCAACTATTTTAAGAACCTACACTAACATGAAAAATTCAGAAGAAACAGATAGATTCCTATATACATATGAACTACCAAAGCTGAATCAAGAAGATACAAAAAATCTGAATCTTCTAGTATCAGTCAATGAAACTGAAGAGGTAATAAAAAAAACTAAAAGCTAAGAAAATCTCAGATAACAACAGATTCACTGTCAAATGTTACAAGAATTTCACAGAATATTTAATGCTAATACTCCTTAAAATCTTTAATGAAATTGAAAGGGAATCAGTACCCCCAAACTCATTCTTGTAACTAAACATTACCGTAATTCCAAAACCAGAAAAGGACCCAACAAAAAGAGAACCACAAGCAATCTCTTTAATCAACATAGAAAAAAAATCCTCAATAAGATACAGGCACATGGAATGTAACAAATCACTGAAAAGATCATATATCATGATCCAACAGAATTTATTTCAAAGATGCAGAGATGGTTCGATACATGCAAACCAAAAAATGTAATGCACCACCTAAACAGAAGTAAGGATAAAAATAACATGATAATCTCAATAGTTGTAGAAAAAGCATTTGATAAAATCCAACATCCATTCATGATAAGAACCATAAAAAAAATTAGAAGAAAAGGTCTTTATCTCAATCTGATTAAAAGCCATCTGTCAAAAATCAACAGTCAATATTATATTAAATAGAGAGAAACTAAAAGCCTTCAATCTAAACTCAAGAACAAGACAAGGATACCTACTATCACCACTCCTGTTCAATATAGTTCTCAAAACATTAGCCAAAACAATTAGGCAGAAGAAAGTAATAAAAGGGATATGGATAGGAAAGGAAGAAGTTAAATTATCATTATTTGCAGATGACACAGAAGACCCAAAAACTCCACCAAAAGATTCCTAGAATGAATAACAAATTCAGTAGAAAAGCAAGATACAAAGTCAACACCCAAAAAAATCAATAAGCTGTCCACCAATAGCAGACTCACCAAGAGAGAAATTGGGGAAACAATACCTTTCACAATAACATCAAGAAAAATGAAGTACTTCAGAATTAACATAACTAAGGAAGTTAAACACCTGTACAATGAAAACTACAGTACTCTGAAAAAGAAGATTAAGAGGATATCAGAAAATGAAATTTCTGATAGTCTCTTTCTGGATAGGCTGAACCAATATAGTCAAAAGGGCCATACTTCCAAAACTTTTACATGTAATGCCAATCAAAACATCAACAGTATTGCTCATAGAGTTTGAGAAAACAATCCTAAAGTTCATATGAAATCAGAAGAGACCTAGAATAACAAAAGTAATTGTGGGCAACAGGCACAAGGCAGAGGTCATCACAAAACCTGAACTTCAAGTTTTCTACAAAGCTATAGTGTTAAAAACAGCATGGCACTGACAACAGAGGCTTGCAGATCGATGAATCAGAATAGAGGCTGTACAAACAACTCCAGGCTACCTTATCTGTGACTAAGGGGTCCAAAACTTTCACTGAAGGAAAGAGCTCCTTTAACAAATAGTGCAGGGAAAACTGGCTATTCACATGCTGAAGATTGAACATATACCATTATCTCTCACCATGCACTAAACTAAAATCAAAATGGGTTGAAGATCTAAAATTAAAACAAATACTTAATCTTCTGGAAGACAAAATAGGTAAACCTCTAGAAGACATAAGTACAAGCAAAACATTTCTGAAGAGAACCTCCATCACATGAGAAATAATACCAAAAATCAGCAAATGGGATTACATCAAGTTAAAAAATTCCTGCACAGCAAATGAAAACATACAGTAAAAAGACAACTATAAAATGGGAAGAATCCAGTATGCCCCTAAAAAATAGGAAGAAAATTCTGCCAGCTGTTGCTTAGACAAAGGACTGATATCTAGAATATATAAAGAACTCAAAAAATTAAACCCCTCCAAAATTTAAAATCCCAATCAAAAATGGGTCATATGAAATGAATAAACACTTCTCAAATGAAGAAGTGCAAATGGCCAATAGACACAGGAAGAAATTTTCAACATGTCTGGCAATTTGAGAAATGCAAATCAAAATAACACTGAGATTCCATGTCACCCCAGAAAAAAATGACTATGATCAAGCAATCAAACAAAAACAAATGCTGGAGAAACTACAGGTCAAAAGCAACCCTTCCTTATTGTTGGTGGGAGTGTAAACTGACACAACCACTATGGAACTCAGTATAGAGACTCTTCAAGAAACTAAAAATAGAAATTCCATTTGACTCAGCTGCTTCCTTTTTAGAGAGTTAATTAGTGATATATGCATGTCCATGTTTATAGCAGCATATCTCATAGTACCTGAATCTTGGACGCATCCTATATATCCATCAAAATGTGAATGAATGAAGAAAATGTGGTATTTATACACAATGAAGTACCACTCTGCCACAAAGAAGGGTAAATGTGAGTCATTTGTATGAAATGGGTGCACCCTGAGACTATAGTATTAAGCAAAGCAAAACAGACACATGAGCTTAACTATCACAGTTTCTCTTATATGAGAAGTATAAAGTACAAAATATGAGAGATAATAGGTAAAAAAGAGAGATAAGCAGTTATTATAATCCAACATGTCCAATGAATACAAAAAATAAACCTGGATTTAGTATACTTATTTCACATGTTTTGCATTTTTTTTATTTCTGTTAGTCTGGCTGTTAATCTGTGTTTATGATAGTTAACTTGATACTTAAAAATAAATAAACTTGATGCTGTCAAAAAGACAAAAAGGATGTGTTACATACATGAACCAATCCCCACAATGAATGTAATCACTATGTACTGCAAACGTGTACTAATAAATATAAAACTTTTTTAAAAAAACAGTCCAAACTCAAACCTAGTTTAAGGGAAATCATAAAGATCAGAGCAGAAATTAATTAAATTGAGATTTTCTTAAATCATACACAGAATCAAGAAATTGAATAGTTAGCTCTTTTAAAGAATAAACAAAATAGATAAACAAACAATTAACCAAAATTATCAAAAGAAGGAGAGAGAAGACTCAATGCAATTAGGAATGAACAAGATGAAATCACAAGACACTGTCAAAATCCAGATAATCATTTGTAACTACAATGAAAATTGTGCTCCAACAACTTGGATAAATCTTAGACAGATTCCTAGAAACTTATGGACTAAGAAAACATAAAAATTCTGAACAATCCCAAAACAAGCCATGACTTTGCAATGAATATGAAGCAATAATAAAAAGCCTACTGTCTTGGTTACTTTTTTCTCATTGCTGAGACAAAACACCTTATGCCCAAAATTAGGGAAGGAAAGGTTTATTTCTTACAGTTCTTGGAAGTTTCAGTCCATATCCAGCCAGCTGCAAGGCAAGGTGGTGTGGCCAGGGCAGCCATTCGTGGCAGCCACCAAACAGCAAGGCGTGAACCATGAGAGAGAAAATACACCTTCTTCCCACCCTTACGCTGTATGTCACTGCCACCGGTGGGCAGGTGCAAAACTCATATAACCAATCCCTGCACTAGACAACAAGCCAATCACAAATGCCAGACTCAGCTGCATCCATGATTACTTGAGGCTTAAGTGGGGGGCCATCCAATCACACTATGACCAACTACCAGCTAAGAAAAGTCCACAACCTAATGAATTCACTGCTGAATTCTACAAGACATTTAAGGAGGTTATATCACCAATACACCTCAAACTCTTTAATGAAATTGAAAAGTAAGGAGTGCCTCCAAACTCATTCCTGAAATGCAGTATCACTCTTCGTCTTAAAACCAGACCAAGAGCCAACGAAAAAAGAAAACTACAGGTCAGTCTCCTTAATGAACACAGATACAAAAATCCTCAACAAAGTATTGGCAAACAGAATGCAACAAATCATCAAAAGAATCATACAACATGATGAAGTAGGTTTCATCCCAGAGATGCAAACATGGTTTAACATATACAAATCGATAAATATAGTATACAAATAAACAAAAGCAAGGACAAAAATCACATGATCATATCAATAAGTGCAGAAAAAGCTTCTGACAAAATCCAACACCCAATGATTAGAAAAAGAACCATACTTCAATCTCATAAAAGCCATTTATGACAAACCAATGGCCAACATTGTATTATTTGGGGAGAAGCTAAAGGCTTTCCCTCTAAAATCAGGAACAAGACATGGATGTTCACTATCACCACTCCTGTTCAATATATGTAGTAATTGAAACATTAGCCAGAGCAATCAGAAAAGAGAAAGAGATTTTTTAAAAAGATAAAATAGGAAAGAAAAATATAAAATTATCATTGTTTGCAGATGATATGATCTTTTACCTAAAAATATCACAAAATTCCACCAAAAGATTTCTAGAATTAATAATCAAATTCATCAATGTACCAGGATATGAAATCAACACACACAAAAAAAGCTGCATTCCTGTACACCAATAATGAACTCACTGAGAAAGAAATTAGGGAAACAATACCATTCTTAATAGCATCAAGAAAAATTAAATATTTTATAATTAATCTAAGGAAGTAAAAGTGCTCTACAATGAAAACTACAGTATTCTGAAAAGGGAGGATCAAAGAAGATATCAGAAAATGGAAAGATATGCCCTGTTCCTGGATAGCAGAACCAATACTATCAAAATGGACATACAGTACTTCCAAAACTGGCATACAGATTTAATGTGACCTTAATCAAAATACCAACAACATTCTTCACAGAACTAGAGAAAGCAATCCTAAAATTCATATGGAACAAGAAGAGACCCAGAATAATGAAAGCAATCTTGTGCTACAAGATCAAAGCAGGAGGTATCACAATTCCAGGAGTTCAAATTATTTTACAGAGCTACATAATAAAAACATCATCGTACTGGCACAAAAACAGACTTGTGGATCAATGAAACGGAACAGAGGACACAGAAAAAAAAAACCAAGGCACACTCAGTCACCTAATCTTTGACAAAAGTCACAAACATACATTGGAGAAAACCTCTTGCAAATGTTGTTGGGAAAACTGGCTACCCTCATGCAAAAGATTGAAGCTAGACCTATGTGCTATATTAAAACAAAAAAAATGGATTAAATATCTAAATATGAAAACAGAAACAATCTGTTAGAAGACAAAATCAGTAAAACTCTTGAAATCATAGACACAAGCCAGGACTTTCTGAGCAGAACTTCAATTGCACAAGAAATAACAGCAAGTCAACTAATGGAACTATATCAAATTAAAAAGTTTCTGCACAGCAAAGGAAAAAACAGGGGAAAAGTGACAATCTACCAAACAGAAAAAAATGTTGATAGCTACTCCATAGATAAAGAAATAATATCTAGAATATATAACAAAGTCAAAAAATTAAAGTCCTCCAAAAGACCTGGTCAAAAAATAGACAACTGAAAATAGTTCCCAGATGAAGAAATAAAATGGCCAATAAAAAAAAAATGCTCAACATTGCTGGCCATTAGAGAAAGGCAAATTTAAACAACTATGAGATTTCATCTTATGCCAGAAACAATGGCAATCATAAAAAAAATCAAATAAAGTATTGGTGAGCTGCAATGAGAAACAAATCTTCCTACCTTGCTGGTAGGAATGTAAAATAGTACAATCATCATAGAAGTCAATATGGAGAGTACTCAAAAAAAAATAAAAATAAAAATCCCATTCAACCTAGCTAATCCCCTTCTAGGCAACTTTCCAAAAGAGTTAAAGGCATCATATTACAGTGATAAATGTATACCAATGTTTATAGCAGCACAATTCATAACAGCTAAATCTTGGAAGCAGCCTATATGTTCACCAACAGATGAATGGGTAAAAAAAATGTGGTATCTATACATAATGGAATAGTACTTAGCTATAAAGAAGGATAAATTTGGGTCATTTATAGGGTGTATTGGGTAATACTGTGTACCCCCAAGTCCTCATACACTTTTGATGGGGCTGAGTCCGGCACTTGCTTGTGATAGGTTTGTTGTCTAGAGCCAGGACTGATGTTGTGAGTGTCACACCCACCCAGGAGTGGAGTTGACATACAGCGTAAGGGAAGGCAGGTCTTCCTCTTGCTCACTTCTGCCCTCTCTGCCTCTCTCACCCATGCGCCTTGCTGCTTGCAGCTGCCATGAATGGCAGCCCCGCCATGCCATGCTGCCTTGGAGCCAACTAAGCACAGACTGAAACTCCCGAGAAACTGTAAGAAACAAACCTTTCCATCCCTAATTTTGGGCATCAGGTATTTTGTCTCAGCAATGAGTGAAAAGTAACTAAGACAGAATTTGGTACCAGGAGTGGGGTCATTGTTGTGACTATTACTGACCATGTGGTTCGAGTGCCTTTGGAAATGGCTTGTGGGGAAAGTTTGGAAAGGTTTGGAAATGTTGCCTACATGCATAGAGCTGGAACGGCTTAGGTTGTTCTGTATGGGAGATTCTGGTCACAGCCCAGAATATCAGAAGGCTGATAGAAAGCCTGCCAGTAAGGACCAGGCTCAGGAGGTTTCTGCTGGGAAGAAGGACCGCATTGGTTGTTGGACTCCACACGATGTGTGTTACGGCTTGGCAGAAAGCTTGTCTGCTTTCTGCCTGTACCCAGAGACTTTGCCTGAGACTGAGATTAAAAGCAAAGGACTAAATAACCTGGTGGAGGAAATCTCAAGGCAGCAGAATGTTGAAGCAGTGGCCTGGCTATTATTGGGGGCATTTAGTCAGATTTATGTTGGGAATAAAGAGCAAGGAGCCCAGCATGAAGATTTAAAACTTGAGTTTGGCCAGGAAGCTGCAGACTGTAAAAATCGAACAGAGACCTTGATTGCTGAGAAGGAACAAAGGAATAAAAAAGATGGCCTGCAGGCTTCCCCAGAAGCAGCGGGCCTCCATCCTTTGCAGCCTCAGGCCTTCAAAAGTGAAAGCATTTGCTCGGAGGAAAAAGCCACAGAGTGCCACATCCCAGAGTGGCAACAAAGGCCACAGGAGGTTTCGAAAGGGTCACGGCTGCACCAGGTCCCAGAATTGCAGTGGCCATGCCAGATTCCAGAATGGCAGAGGCATAGAGAAGCTGTTCCTCACAATCAGGTTCAGAGAGCTCAGTGATCCAGGCAGTTGATCCCTACAGCCAAGAGAGAGAAAAGCCTGGCTACTGCTCCAGCCGGCAGTGGACCTTGGCAACATCCACTTGGCGCTGGTTTTAGGTACAAGAAAAGGCCAAAATAGCTTCCACCTCTCCTGCAGAGAATAATGTATAAAGATGTAAGGGTGAAGCCAAGGAACATGGATCATCTAAGAAAAGCTATGGAAGTTAAGACCCCTGAAAGTGCCATAAGGGTAGAATCACTCAAGTCTTTTGGAGCTTACAACCAGATTGCTTCAGATGCTGAGCAGAGAACTCTAGGACTTAATGTTTGCCCTGCTGGATTTTGGACTTGCTTTGGTTCTAATGCTTTGTATTCCTATTTGTAACTTTTGGAATGGTAACGTTTATCTTGTGCCTTTATATGTTGGAAGTGCTTAACTTCATTTTCATTTGTACAGGGGGTTACAGTTAAGAGTTTGCCATAGATCTCAGAGGATATTCGGGACTTGAACTTTTCAACAGTGCTGAAACTGTTAAGACTTCAATAAGTCTTGGAGAGGGACTAAATGTCTTTTATATTAAGGATGTACATGAGTCCTTGGGGGCTCAGGGGTAGAATGTATTGTGTAATACTATGTACCCCCAAGTCCTCATATACTTTTGATGGGGCTAAGTCCAGCACTTGCTTGTGATAGGTTTGTTGTCTAGAGCCAGGATTGATGATGTGAGTGCTGCACCCACCCAGGGGTGGAGCTGAGATACAATGTAAAGGAAGGCGGGTCTTCCTCTTCCGTGCTTCCGCCTCTCTCTCTCACCAGTGCACTTTGCTGCTTGCAGCCGCCATAAATGGCTGCCCCGCCACACCATGCTGCCTTGGAGCCAACTAAGCACAGACTGAAACTCCCAAGAAACTGTAAGAAATAAACCTTTCCATCCCTAATTTTGGGCATCAGGTATTTTGTCTCGGCAACAAGTGAAAAGTAACTAAGGCATAGGAAAATGGTTGCAATTTGAAAACATAATGTTAAATGAAATAAATCAGACACAAAGGTTTAAATACTACATAGGTTCTCTTATATATTGTTATGGATTAAAAACTGGTGGTCAACTTAGCACCAGCTGAATTACATCAGCATGGTGTTGAGTAAAGATGGCCCACCTAAGGAAAGTTGCCAGCATAAATAAAAATGTGGAGAAGAAGAGTGGGGCATTGTGGGTTCTTTCAAGAGGTACTGTTTCGAGCTGATGGTTCTTCTGGAGGTGCCTGTCCTGCTGGCTTCTTCAATATGGATTCAGCCATTACCATCAGAGGAGCTCAGGACCTCATCAATGAGAGTGGCTGTGGTCCACCTTGAGGAAGCCCTGCTCCTCACACTGTGCTTTGCTTCCTGGCTCTGGAAGGGAAGATGTGGGCTGGAGAAGCCTGTCACATTGGGCTTCCTGACCTGTGCTCAACTGTTCTCATCGTCGGAGGAGCGTGGGACCTCATTGCCGCTGAGGATGGCTGTGGTGTTTTTCAGGGCAGCCCCGTTCCTTATTTTGAACATGAGTTCTTGACTTCCATATAGAACCCTCAAGCCACTGCACAGCTCCTTCACCCTGCTGGCATAGACTTTCTAGTTCTACTGCTGACCTTTGGCCTTCCTAGCACAGAACTGTAAATAGACTGGCATGAGTCCTTATTGTGGGCTCTAAGATTTCCATTGGATCAGTGGGAGGTATTGTCATGTGTTTTGGGTCTTTAGCTGGACTCTTGCAGGACATTGCTGTGGGATCCAGGCCATTGCCTGAATATCCTGGGTCTTCAATGTTGTGGACAGATTTTTCTGCACTTTCTTGTGTTTAACTCTGAATGACTATTATAAAACAGTATTACAAATTCTGTGTCCTTATGCAGTTGTTCTCCCTGTAACTCCTGACTACAACATATATGAAACCCAAAGTACAAATTAAGAACAAAATAAAAAACAGACAAATAAAACAGGAACATAAACCTTTTGCAAATGAAAAAGGATCAAGAAATGGAAAGCAGTAAGAGGTGAGAGGGGAGGGGACATGGACAGAACTGAGATATGTTGTGCACATCCACCAAATACCCACAATAAATGTAATCATTCTATGTTGCAACATGAACTTAGAAATAAATGAAATGAAAATGCTCGAAGTGGCCACCGTGCTCTTTCACAGTGGTCTGCTCTCACCCTGTAGATTGTAGAGTTAGTGGGCCTGAACTCACTCTGCAGAGCACATTTATTTTCTTTTAATACCTTTAACAAATGTAAAACCTAGCTAAAAAAAAACATTGCAGGAACTGGATAGAGACTGGGGGAGGAAGGAGGAAAAAGGAAAGGAAATAAAAACAATTAAGATATGTTAAGTACATGTACCTATTCCCTAAGATAAATGTAAACATTATATACTGCAAACATAATACCAACAAATGAACATAAATTTTAAAAAATAAAGATTACAAACAAAATTGTGGGCTGAGGTACAGCTCAGTAGTAATAGGTGCAAGGCTCTGGGTTTAATCGCCAGCACTGTAAAAGTCACCCATGAGTGAAAAAGAGAAAAGTCAGTTTCACCTACACCAAGACATTAATTTGTACTTATCAGATTAGCAAAAAAAAAAAAAAAAAAAATTCAAAACATTCATGAAGCTTCACAGTGTGAAGAGGGTATGGAGAAATCATCACTGTGATATATTTCTGATGGGAGTAAAAATTGTTCAAACTCCATGCAGGCCAAGTTAATAAATTATCAAAATTACAAATATATATACCTTTGACTCAGCAGTCCTGCTACTAAAAGTATATCCTAATGACTATATTTGGACATGTGAAAAATTGTGCCAACGTAGGGTTACTCACTGCATCACTATTTGCAAAAGATTAGAAGCAATTTAATTATCAATTCATATGGCTAAGTTACAGCTCTATAAGGTGGAAAAGTGAAGTCATTTGTGAATCAGTAAGTAAACAGCAAGATAGTATATAATAGGACTTCCCAGTGCTCATTCACCCACAGGTACATCTGCTGGAAAAACTATGATATAGGAAAATACCTTTGCAAGATCTAAGGAAAATAGGTGAGTTATTACAGCACCTGAGAGTAATACAGGAATTAGAAAAGACACATTAAAGAGGGTAGAATGAAGAGTTTCACATTATCACCATCATCCCTCCCCCAACCCCAGGCAACACAGAATGGTGAGAAATATTCCCCATTTGGGGTAACGAACACTAGACTTTGCCTCAAACTTCAACACTGGGCCTGTGCCAGTAAAATCCAGAGTTCAGAAGGTCCCCACAAGCTCAGGCTTAGGACAGTGGTCATGAATCCCCCTTCAGACCCTACTTGGGGCCAGGCTAGCTCCTACACTCCTCACCCTAGTATTTCTAGGCATGAGCCTGCTGGGCCCTGGCACAAGGACCCAGCACCGGTTCCAACCCTGAAGACCCAGATGCCATGTACGCTCACCTGTTAACTGGCATGTACCACACCTACCTGCATACAGACTCCAGCAGCAAGACCGGAGATCACACCAAACAATCTCTCCAGAATCTCTGAACGAGATTTTTATTGAAGAAGTTCCCCAGATAAAGCTAGTCTACAAAGACTGAGTTCCTACTTTTTTTTTTTTTTTTTTTTTTTTTGCAGCACCAGGAATCAAACTCACAACCTCGCACCTGCCAGGCAGGTGCTTAAGCCACTGAGTCAAACTCCCAGCCCTAGTTTTTTGAGGCAGGGTCACACTATGTAGCTCAGGCCAATCTTGTGCTCGCGTTGTAGCCCAAGCTGGCTTCGAACTCACAACGCTCCTCCTACCTCAGCCTCCCAAGTGCTGGGATTAAAGGCGTGCGCCACCATGCCCGGCTCTGAGTTCCTACTTTATTCAAACATGTAGACACAAATGCAAGGCCGTAAGATTCAAGAACAATGAGAGAAACATGTTACCACCAAAAGGAAAAAAACAACATGCAAGTAACCAACTCTAAACAAATGGAGATTTATGAACCACTTGATAAAGAATTATAATTGCTTCAAGGAAAATGAGTGAACTTCAAGAAAATACAGAGAAGGAAGCAATGAAATCAGGAAAATAATAAGTGAAAAAAATGAGAAATTTAAGAAGCTAAAACTATTTATAACTCAAATTGTAGACCGGAAAACTACAATGAATTAAATGAAGAATGCAGTAGAAAATGTCAAGAATAGATTGGGGCACACAAAAAAATCTGTGAACTCCAAGACAGTTACATGGAAGAACAGAGCTAAAGGAGAAAAATGAATCAAAAAAAAATGAAAAAAGCTTACACAATTTATGGCGTAGCATCAAAAAAGCAAATATCTGAGCTGGGGACGTAACTTAGTGAGTAACAGAGCACTTGCCTAGCACATATGAGTCTCTAAGTTTGATCACCAGTATAAACACACACACATACACGCACAAACACAAATATCTGAATTATGGTAGTTAAAGAGTGTCTTGGTTTCAGGGAAAGAGAAAGATAAAGAGCCAGATAATTTATGTAAACAAGTAAAAACTGAAAATTTTTCAAATCTGGGGAGATACATACCTATAGAAAGTCAAAGGTCTCCAATCGTATTCAATCGAAACAACACTAAGCAAAGATATTGCAATCAAAATGTCAAAATTCAAAGACAGAGAAGATCCTAAAATCAGCAAGAGAAAAGAAACCTATCATATATGTATAAAGGAGTTGTAGAAGCCGGGCGTGGTGGCGCACGCCTTTAATCCCAGCACTCGGGAGGCTGAGGTAGGCGGAGCGTTGTGAGTTCGAGGCCGGCTTGGGCTACAACATGGCGCAAGGCCGGCCTGAGCTACATAGTGCGACCCTGCCTCAAAAAACCAGGGCCGGGAGTTTGGCTCAGTGGCTTAAGCGCCTGCCCTGGCAGGCGCGAGGCTGTGAGTTCAATCCCCGGTGCCACAAAAAAAAAAAAAAAAAAAAAAGGAGTTGTAGAGCTCTAGCAACAGACTTCTCACTAGAAAACTTACAGGTCAGGAGATTGTCAAAGGATACATATATTCATTGTACTGAAGTGGGAAAAAATCCTGCCAACCATGAATACTTTATCCTACAAAGCTGTCCTTCATTAATAGAGAGATAAAGACTTTCCCAAACAAATAAAAGCTGAGGGAGTTCACCCTCACTAGACCTGTCTTACTAGAAATACTTTAAAAAGTTCTTCAATCTGAAATAAAAGAATACTAATTAGTAGCACAAAAACATGAGAGTATGTAAGTCCCAAGTAAAAGTAAGTACACAGTCAAATGCAAAACACAGTAGTTTAATACTATAATGATAGTGTGTAAATCACTTATATCTTTAGTATGAAGATTAAAAGACAAAACTATTAAAAATAAAGGCAATAACTTAAGGGACATACAGTATAAAAAGACATAGATTGTGACAGGAAAAACACAAAATGATGGGGATAAAATGTTGAGTTTTTTATTGGATCAAAGTTAACCTTAGAACAGCCAAGGTAAGCCTCATTGTGAAAACCTCATGGTAAAAATGAAGTAAAAATAGTTTCTATGAGCAACCCAAAGTATAAATAAATCAAATAGCAAAATAAAAGATGGATAATAGGAAGATAAATCTAATCTTCCTATTATTATTATTAATGGGAACAGGTAGAGGAAGTGAGAGGGAAAAGAGAAGAGTATATAAAAAGAATTGACATGAAAAAAAAGAATTAAGATGGATTATGCACCAACTCTCCATGATGAATGTAATCATTATGTACTGCAAACATGTACTAATAAAAATTTAAACAGCAAAAGTTTGTAAAAAATACACAAAAATATTACTTAAAAAGAAAGAAAACATACAACTAGAGAAAACTATAAAGGATACAGCAAAAAAGGAACAAAGAATCTAAAAAACAGCCAGAGAACAATTAACAAAATGACAATAGCAAGCCCTTACCTATTGATAATTACCTTGAATGCAAATGGATTAAGACAAAGAAAAAGAGCCAGGCATGGTGGCACACACCTTTAATCCCAGCACTCAGGAGGCTGAGGTAGGCGGAGTGTTGTGAGTTCGAGGTCGGCTTGGGCTACAATGTGAGCGCAAGGCCAGCCTGAGCTACATAGTGCGACCCTGACTCAAAAAACCAGGGCCGGGAGTTTGGCTCAGCAGCTTAAGCACCTGTCTGGAAGGTGCAAGGCTGTAAGTTTGATCCCCGGTGCCGCAAAAAAAAAAAAAAAAAAAGACAAAGAAAAAGAGAAATCACTAACAGGAAGAATTTCAGAAAATTCACAAATGCATAAAAATTAAACAATTTAAAAAATACATGCTCCTGAACAACCTAAAGTGAAATTCAAAAATATCTGGAGACAAAAATGAACATACAACATATCAAAACTTACAGGACCCAGCAAAAAGCAGTTCGAAGAAGGAATCTTATAGCAACAAGTGTCCACATCAAAAACAATACTGCAAATAAACAACCTAATATTATACCTGAAGGAATTAGAAAAACAAAAACACACTATGCTCAAACTTAGTAGAAGAAAGGAGATAATAAAAAGCATGGCAGACAGCTGGGTGTAGTGGTGTACTTCCTTAGTTATTCCAGCAGTCTGGGAGGCTGAAGCAGGTGGATCACAGGTTTGAGCCCTGATTGAGCAATTTTGCTATTTAGCAGGACCCTGACTCAAAAAACAAAATAAAACAAAATGCTGAAAATGTAGCTCAGGGTGAAGGTCTTGGATTCAATCCTTAGTACTTAAATAAAAAAAGAAACTTTCAAAATAAAATAAGGAACTTCTATATTCTAATATGGAATAATACACTCATAAACCATTACATGCTGGACCAAGGATGCAGCTCAGGAGTAGTACACTTGTCAAGCATGCACAAGGCTCTGGATTAGATCCCACTACCACAAAAAAAAAAAAAAAAAAAAAAGGCAAAATTATGCAGATAGTGTGCCATTTTACTTTTAAATGAATGAAAAACCATGTATATCTTTGCATAAACAGCAGATGGTGATGATGATAGATATAGATAGATAGATAATTTTTCTTTAAAAATGTACAAGAAACTAATTAACACTATTGGTCTATTAAAAAACAAGTTGAACAAGTGAGGGATACAAGTATGGAGAGAATTGTCACTAAATTTTCTTTTAAATTTCTAAAATACATAACCATGAAAATGTATGATCTATTCAGTTATTCCTTCCCAAAGACTAAAACTTAACATAGCAATAAGCATTCTGTGAGAAAATACAGGCTTTGCATTTTCTTCATCAAATCTGAGATGAATGATTTTCAACTGTAGGCTGAGAATTTGTCTTGATTTGAGTTTTTGCCTTTGACTGAAACTTGGAAACTAAATAATAGAATTCACATTTCTCTCTTTTGACAAATGAAAAAGAAGTTGGTACACAGTTTGTGTTTACTCTTCTAACACTGTATCTTAATGATTTATCCAGTAAACAGAAAATACTTGCAGTTACAACCTATCAAAAACAACAACAACAAGCCGGGTGTGGTGGCGCACGCCTTTAATCCCAGCACTCGGGAGGCTGAGGTAGGCGGAGCGTTGTGAGTTCGAGGCCGGCCTGGGCTACAACGCGAGCGCAAGGCCGGCCTGAGCTGCATAGTGTGACCCTGCCTCAAAAAACCAGGGCCGGGAGTTTGGCTCAGCAGCTTAAGTGCCTGTCTGGCAGGTGCGAGGCTGTGAGTTCAATCCCCGGTGCCACAAAAAAAAAAAAAAAAAACCAACAACAACAAAGCTGTGGTATAGAATAAAACATCTGTATAGAACCTTAAAGGAGGACTTTGTATGTATGTGTGTTTTGGTTTGTTTTGATTTGGTTTCCTTTTAAGCTGGAAAGACTCCTCTGAAGTTCACATACAAATACTATTCGGGAAAATACAGGAATAATCACACTACACTGATTTCTCTCTGGGGCAAAAACAATGGACAAGATAAAAAAAAATTTTTTTAACTGAAAAATGAAACTCCCTAGTTGCACCGCATAAACACGTTGCCAAGATAGGGATAGTCACTTCAGAGCTGAAAGAGTGTGATTTCCATGAGTCCACTGAATCTGGCTGTGGCCAACAGTGATGCTTTATAAGGAGGAAGAAAAATATGAAAATTTGTAAAAAAAAAAAAAAAAAAAAAAAAAAAAAAAAAAAAAAAAAAAAAAAAAAAAACCAAGACTGCTAAAAAATACAGAAGAGGTTAGAATACACTAGTTTTAAAAATTACTACATGTGAATTTTGATGACACTTACAAAAGAAAATTACTTTGCTTTTCCCTTAAAATTGCTTCTTATTCTCTTACATCTAAAGCTAAAAAGATATTATTTATTTATTTCTTTGTTACTGAAACCCAAGAATTCTTTTTATTTGATTTTATTTTATTTATTAAGTTTGAGGGTTTTTAAGTTCAAAAGTCACCAAAAGACATATATTCAAATAGTTTACTTCTGGCCTCTGGCCTCCCAACAATGAACATTATTAGTTTTTTATGCATCATTCCAGAGAAAATCTATATGTATATAAGAAAAGATTTTTCTTTCTCAATCCTCCCTTTTTTACACAAATGGTTGTATGGAACCAAAAGTCTTTAAATTGAAATAAAAATCAAAGAATCTTTGCATAATCTTAACTCCTTCTATGAACACATTACCCTTTTTCATAAAGAAATCTCTTTTGAAAAAATAAATTTTCTTTTTAATACCTCCCATATTATTGAAAGAGTTGTTTGGCAAAAAGAAAACTCAATGTCTAGAGAACTAAAACACATACAATTACCAGCAAATCAACTCACTGAACTTCTGATCCAGCATTCTGATGCCTGAAAACCCTGAATAGAATCTCCAAGTTACCACCAGACATAATTTTGCAGATGACTTATTAGGACTCCACAGAGATCTGTTCTGAGGTGCAGAGGCCTCTTTAACTAAACTGAAGAGGGAAGGAAGAGGGAATTGGCAAGCTGAATTCAAATATTTAACTCTTGCGAACTAGCAACAAGGAAATGCAGATAGATGAAAGAGAAACCATGATTACCTTCCATTGGTTAATCAGTAACTCACATTCACTAGCACTGAAATAGGTCCTCCCTCCTTCCAGTGGATAGAATAGCTAGAAAAGTAGATAAATTTCTCGCTAAATTCAGAAGAACCAGCCACAGAGAAAAGAGGATAGGAAGAGCCACAGAAAACAATTTAAGAAAAGCAAAACTCATAGAGCTCTGCAGATGCCTATGCAGGGTCGGAAGTAAATGTGTAATTCTAATGCAGAGTCCAGTATTTAATTTTTTTGAGACCTTCTTCAGCCTTTTCCTCACCCCTAGAGTCAGTGCCTAGGAAAGAAAGAAGGCTCAAGAGAGGTGTGCTTTTCAGATGTAGTGTGCTACTAAGAACACTAGACCAGGCATTAGACGGCTTTGTTTCAAGTCTTCATTCAGCCACGAATTGACTGCATGAGCATGGACATTTCTGAGCCTCAGTTTCTCCATGGGTGATGTAGCTCAGAAATACTGTAAATCTGAAAACAGCTCAGTACAATCCAATTGCAATCTCCCAGTATAACAGCAGCGTAGTCTTAGGAGTGCCAAAATTCCAGCTTCTGGCATAACTTTAGACATTTTCAGCAACTGTCCGAGGTAAATCTGAAATCAATTCGAAAAGCATTATAAGAAAGCATTATCTACTTCAACCCAGCAGTGAGTTTCTCAATACTACTTCAAGGGGAAAAAAAAAGCCGGTGAAGTTTACACAGGATAAAACCAGTATCTAAGTCTTGAGATGCCAGAAAACACACATTAAAATCATGAAGATTTTTCTCAGACCCGCAGCAAGTTAACAACAATCCAGAAGTGATAAGTGGGCCACTTTGATGTGGAAAGACCTCTAAAGAACAGAACCAAAACACTACTCAATTCTAAACAAATACCAACACAGTTTATAAACAAAGTCTTGAATGTTTTTCTGGAACCAGAGCTGAGTTTACAACCTCCTAACCTCCATATAGGGAAGCAGCTTCTCCACTCACCAAAAAGTTGATCAGAAAAATTTCTACCTCTCTGTACTTTTCCTGAAGTTGGGAATTTGAAAATCAAAGCAACTCAGTGTTTTTCATAAACTTAATTTTACATTCCTGCAAGGCAACATGATGTAACAGGACATGCAGAACATATAGACATGAATCCAAATTCCTAGTCTGTTTCATATTCACTTAGCTCTTTGGCAAAAAACTAAGTTCTCTGAGCCTCATCAGTAACATAGGATAATTTCTACTTCTCTTGCTTATTGTGACCTCTAAAGAGACACAGTCAATGCATGTGCTCACAGTTAAGAGCATTTTATGTTCATTTCCTCCATTTCTTCCAAAATTCTTTAAGATACCTATAAGAAAAAAAACTGTAAAAACTATCCCCCTTCTATCAAAATCATCATCCCAAAATTCCATAGGCCAAAATGTGTGCATTTATGTTGAAAAATGAACCTTTTTATATGGGTGCATCATATGTGTTCTCATAATATACACATTTATGCCAAATATGAAAATGTGCATATCACATTGTCAGTTCTATTCAGTATTAGGTAAAAAACCATATGAAAATGCTAATATTTCACCATTTTGCATCTACAACCCTTACAGCAATTTCACATATTTGCAAACAGCAAGTCTAAAGCAAGGATTTGATGTCTGCTCTCTAAATTTCCTGACAAGATCATTAGAAATCAGTAACTTTGTATTTTCATCCCAGTTTTGCCATCTAATAGCCATGTGACTAAAAAAAATCATTTAGAAACTTATGGTGCTGGTTTGCTGATTTCTATAATTATATATGGTAATCATCTTTTTCTATAAGTTAAGGCATAGATACTTAATTTAGTGATCCAAAATTCAGAGTCAGTAAAAAAATAATAAATAAATAAACCACTTTAACTTTGCTATAAAAGTTCTCCTGGTTGTCCCTTCTGCCTTATCCTGTCCTCTTGCACTTTGAAGCACAGGAGACAGGAACCTTGACGATAATAACATAAAGCTGTGTAAACTTCTTCATGGGTTTCTTAAAATGCACTTTCAATTTGGCACACCCTATCACAGCAATACTAGATTTCTCCTTAAACAAAAATGGTCACGGGTGTCAAAGAGATGTGAGCAAGTGTCCACTGAACTGTGTCTAAATGATTTTCCTTGTGACCAAAGCTAGCCTGGGATAAGCCCCTGCTAGTGAGAAGACGAACATGCTTCCCAGGCTGAGGAGGCATTGTTCAAAGTAATGAGTTCTGCACCACTTGGCCCACAATTCACAGCCGAGTCTGATTTTCCTAGACAAAGAGCAATAACCAAATGGGGGATGCTCCTCAGCAAGCTTCTCTTAGCTTATAATTATTATTAGACTCATGAGGTGGTTAAAAAAAAAAAAGACCAGAGTCTCTCTAAGCATCTGTGCCCTAAAAATGAGAAGAGGAAGTGTTGTTTGTCAACCCTAGTCAATATTTTGCCAGAGGTTTGTCATGGCTGTACTAAATGTCAAAAGAGCCTAACTTCATTTTAAAATGCCTAGAAATTATTCCACCTCAAAAGTTAAAATGTTAAAAGCACTATTGTGTTCCTTTTATCCTTCTATAATTTGTACTCCCCCCACCTCTTTTCCCTCAGAGAAAAATAATAGTCATGATCCTTCAAGCATGCAGACCAACACTATTCTTTGAAGGAAGCTGGCAGGAGGTTCATTATGTCATGAAACATGGAGCCAGAACAAAGGACTACTGAATCACTCACCTTATCCTCATCTAAGAAACCTGAGATGAAGGTTTCTGTGTTTCTCCTAAACTGAGTGCTGCACTTGCTAAGAGTACAAGTTTTAGGGCCAAGTCTTACAAAAATGTAAGTAGACAGGTGTTTACAATGTTTCCTACCACATACATAGTCTTATCTAAATTGCTAAAAAAAATTTTTTAATCAAAGAGTAAGCATTTGTTTCTGAATCTAGAAGTCTGATCAGCACCAAGTATTCTCTTAAGAGTACTAAAAATAATATCTTCAACCAGAAAACTGAAGTAGTATTAGAATTATTACAGAACTCAGAACTCTCAATTTGTGTGGGCAGGAGTCTGAATTTATTTATGCTGGCTTATATATAAGTTATCAATAAATATTTGTGGAAAAATGAATAAACTAAATATAAAACATTTCATTAAAAGTTTTCACAATATTTTATGTTGTGGCACACTACCATGAAGCACCTTTATCACACTCTACTTCTATAATTTATGAGTACATAGAAAAATGACATAAAGAAATTGAATTTGATGATGTAGGAAAATGTATCAGACAGAAACAATAACTTTTAACGAATTTTAACATGAAACTGATACAACTATAAATCCTGACTCTGCCCAACCTTCCCTCCCTTTGTCTTTTTCCCAGTGCCTCTCCCAGACTCCCCCAAGTGATCCAATCTCATCATCCCATAATCTGCTAAAACTGCACTTTACCTCCTGGAACCAGCAGAAACACATGTCACTGAGAATTAGAGAATCCAAGCCTGTTACAAGCCACCAAACAGGGTCACAAAGAACCTGAACCCGACAATGAAGTTTTTCTATTTTTTAATAGAAAAAGGAAAAATTTATGTGAACCTTAATATTTGAGCAAGATAAATTGCACAAAGTCTAGGCACTTATGACAAAAAGAATGAGAATGAGAACTTTAGCAACATGTTATTTGCTAATCATTTGAAAAGTAGTATGTTGATTTCATTAGCTGATGGTAAAAGGGTATTATCTTCAACTTTCTACCACTAATTAACGCTTGCTATTCTAGAATGCAAATTGCTTAAAAGTAAGATATAGAATACCCATGTCACTTTGTCCAAGATATTTTATGCCACACTTTGTTTTAGGAAAAGTAACTGCATTTTCAACTTTTATTAGCAGTTAGGTTAATTCTAATAAATGTTTATTTCATTGTAACTAGGTCTCAATCGCTCTGCCAAATATTGACTGAGTCTTTAAAACACCAAGCAACAACAAGTTACAGATGCCACTACATAACTCCTTAAGCTGTATACTCTTGCCAAATGCCCGCCTGTGTGTAAACAAATGAGATTTAAAAGAGGGGATGGGCCTGTCAAGACTCACAATTTTGAGATGAAAATGCTTAAGAAAACTGGTCTATGAGCAGGCTTTTTGAAAGAAACATTCACTTCTTGAACAACAGTTTAACCCCAGAAATTACCAAACGTAGAGACAGCTGGAAAAGCAACGCCTCTTCGAGGAAAGCCTATATTTCTATTCATGAGTCCTTTGCTTCGGTCTGGCGGAGCGCAGGTCGCAGTCAGTGACCAGAGGACGCGGGAGCTTCTGGGCGGTATACGCCCCTCTCCTCTCTCCACCTCCAGAAAAAGGCACAGGTCTGTTACCGTAGCTCCAGGCCAATCCCATGGCTGAGTTTATTTTTAAACACTCCACAGCAGGAAGTAAACGTTTTATTTGTCTGCACTTTTGTGGGATAAAAAATAGGGGACCTAAATTACTGCCCCAATAGACAGTTTCTCACCTTTTTTTTCCCCCTATCTGTGATAAAATAATAAGGGTGGGGGAAGCTTTTAATTTCGTTTTTTTAATCAACTGACCTCTTATTTTAGTGCTGAATTCCTAACGTAAAAAGATCATAAGTTGACCCCAAGGCACAAACAAAATGAAAACGTCCCAGGAAAGAGTAAGGGGGCACCGCAGGAGTCCAGCAGAGGATCCGGCTTCAGCTTGCTGGGTTGGCGTCGCGGACCCACCGCGCCGTCGCCATGGAAACCCGCGCAGGCGCAGAGCGCGCGGCCGCGGCAAGGGCTTGCTTGTACCGGCTGGCTTGCACCACCCCGCGTCGCTCGGTGCCCCTAGTTGATCCCAGAAAGGGGCAATGGAGCAAATCCTCCCCGCGCCGAGCACCAACTCTTCTTTGAGAGGCTTCTGAGCGGGGTCACTGGTCACCTAAGACTCTCCAAATGTAATGGATACCGCACTCCCCTCTGCAGGAAACACGGACCTGCTCTTCCGACAGCGCCTGGCAGCCGGAGAGGGATCCGGGGACCCCTCATGGGCGCGAAGCATCCTGCAACGGTGGCTGACCCTCCACTAGACGAAACCTCACCCGCGACTAAGTGGGACGCAACTGCAACTCTTGACCAGACACACAAACGCATGCCCCAAGACCCCGCGAGCAGTCGTGGTTCAGTCACCTCGCCGGGCCCGGGAGATTCCCACGCACAAGGCTCCCACGGTCCATCCAGACTCCCGACTGGGACACCCGAGAGAGGGTTCGGGCCACCTGCTCACTGGCTCGCGGCGCTGGCTAACCAGTCCTCTGTTTCCTGCACACCCCCTTTTCCCCCTTCCGTCCTCTTTCCCCAAAAGCACCGACCTCAGCCCGGAGTATTCAGCAGATGCCGGAATCCTCGAAATCTTGGACACAGAAGCAACCTCCCAAGTGCAGAGCTGTGAGTTATTGGCCCCTGTGACTCCAACTCCAGACCCCTGCCGAGAGCCAGCAGTGGCCTCCCGGATGGGATGCTTCTCTCCACCAGCCCGCTGGACCCCCGAGAGGAGCTGGCGAGAGCCTCCGCCACAACCTGCTTTCTCATTCAAATCCTCAAGCTCACACTGGAGCCCCCTCCCTCCAGGGCCCGCAGCTCCCAAGGAAATCAGGAACTGGAGCCTGGGGGAGCGGACTGGAGCAGCCGCGGGCTAGGTGAACCTGGACCCCCTCGGCCCACACCTTCCTGCGGGGCTTCCGGGTGGACGAGGACCAGAAGCTCTGGGGTTGAAGTTATGTTCTCCACCCCACCCCTGCCACACATTTCAAAGAGTCCCCAATCCAAGGACAGCCCCTTGATGCTCGGTGTGGGGCAGCAGGATAGGGCACCTCGGCGGCGGGAGGGAAGGTAAAGGACGTGCAGAATGAGAGTTGGAGGTGAAGGGCGCCGGGATCAGAACTGTATGCACCCCGCGTCAAAGTGTGAAAAGCATAGTTAAAAGAAAATCCCGAACCACCCAGTTTATCTCCCCTTGCGGTATTTTTGCTTTGTTGTTGTTGTTTCTTTACCATTGTAAGAAAATAGCGTGTTAGTGCTGCGAAAGCAAGGAACTCTTTTAGTTTAAAAAACTGAGGAGCTGTGATACACTTTTTATTTATCCTCTAATCTGACTTTCCAAATGTTCCTCCTTGGCACTAACAGGCCGATGAATCAGATCAGTTTTAGTAGCTGGCAGACCGGAGCAGCCTACCTGCTCGAGGTGAATAAGGGCATACGTTGCGGAGAAAAGCTTGCACAGAGCAGGCGTTCAAATATCGATGAAATCTACTGAGCGCACTGACTTGATGAGACCAGCTGGGGACAGATAAAAGCTGGAACGCTGATCGCCGCCGGCTTAGGCTGCCGCGGTGTGATCCGGCTTTGCGAGTCCAGGATTTGCGTTTATCAGACTTCATTCAACCTGCTATTGTTAGTTCAAAGCCTAGCTGGGAGGGACTGAGAGCGCTGCTCCTAACTCACCTTTCAATTTAAAATTCTCCTCCAATAAGAAGACTTGGGAAAGCTAGCTGGGATGGGCTTGGCAGAGATCTGAGCACAGTTGACAACCCAAAGTCATTTTCTTTTTTTCAAGCGTGAATTTGCTCGAGAAGTTACAAATGAGTACCTGAGAGAGAAGAGCCGTGCCGGACTGTCCTTCCACTTTGACGGACGGTTGGGGGAGGGGAGGGGGGGTAGTTTGCGCTGCGACCTCTCATTGCGAGATCTAGGGTTTCACCTTTTCATCCCACTTAGCCGATACCATAGAAACAACCCATTTGTACTGTTCAATTCAACAGAAGCAATTACAATGTCACAGCAAAGCACCATGGGCAAGAAGAAACTTTATCCTGAAAGCAATCCTGGACTTTCAGAAACAAGAAAAAATCCACCAGAATCCACACTTGAATTTCTTCCTGCCAGAGTACTAGAAAAAAAAATCAATTTATAAAAAAATATGTACAATCCTTTGGCCCCATAGAAAGTGCCCCAAATTTCACTTTACTTTCTTTTTTAAAACATGGCCACGCACAAACCCCCAATTTAAAAGCAGTTAAGTAGGGCTGAGGTGTAGCTGTTAAGCATGCTCCGAAGTACTGGGTTCAATCGCCAGTACAATAAATAAATAAATAAATAAATAAATAAATCTATCTTTGGCTCTAAATTGCTTTCTGTTGTGGAGACAAGTGCTTTTTAGATATTTATTTGCTGATGATCTGCATGGTGAACAGAAAAGCCAAAAAGGAAAAGTTTCAAGATAAGCCCTCACCCACCACAGTTATTTGCCCTCCTCAACCTCCTGTGCTTGTCTTTCTAGGACTGAAAAAATGCAGATGCACATGTTGAAATAAATTCAGACACAAAGTGTAAAATGAAAGCACTTCTGTGCTATGCATTCTTGATTTCCATAGTTTTAATTAATTTCCACAGCATCACAAGCACTTAAATTTTAAACTATGCAATATTTCAAACCCACCAAAAGCAGGGCAGACATTATGTAATGCTTCACACACATTTAAAAATAAAATATTACAGATACACTCCATCACCTGGCCCTTCCTACCCTCACCCTTTCTCAAAGACTGTGTGGCGGGAAGGTTCTTAAATGTTCAGGACATATGATATATCCATAATCTTTTAATACAGCTTTCCCCTCAAGTCTCTTTTGAAAACACCATTTATCAAAGAAAGATCACTGACTAAAAACAAGAAAATGTTTCTACATTGCTCAGTTTTTGGAAGCAGGACAACTATTTTCCCGTTTGTGACAATCAGAGGGGATAATAACAAAGGGATTAGACAGTGGGTAGTAAACAGCCTCTCTAGGTTACATGAACCATGGTTACCAAAGAGTCAACAGAAAAACAAATCATATCCCCCTCCCTTCTCTGGTTAGGGGAATTGGAGAAAATACGATGTGTGCTAAAAAAATTTTTTTGAAATATCCTGTCTGGTAGTAAAGTACCTTTTCTAGATGATCTCCTGGCTACACAAGCTATAATCTTCTAGTAAGGATTTACCACTTTTCTATGGGTAAAGGGACTCCTGCTGATAGCTCAATTCAGCCCTGCAGAAAAGTCTTGAGTTGAATCCTCCCTGCTTCCCCCTGCACAGGGACCCCCATCTATAAAGTAATAATAGAAAGCCCTTTACAGCAGTATTTAGATTTAACGTCCTTCCAGCAGTAAAAGGCCTAAGAAAGCACCAATTTTTCTTAAATGCCATTGACTGGTGAAAGACATCTTTCCCAACCCCCACCCTCCTCACTTTCTGAGGGATGACTCTCATTAATTATACTGGCACATGTCTCCCTGGCCTCCCTGCTAAATAGCTGCTAGACTCTACATATCACCTCTGCCTTGATACAGAACGTGCATGGACATCAGGATCACAGAAAATTCTGATAAGATGATTGATGTGCCTTGTAGTGAGCCCACTGTGGAGTGTGTGATAGGCTTTTTAGTTTGGTTTGGTTTGATTTGGTTTTTAACTGCCATAGGAATCTGTGTGTTGGGACGAGATGTTTCCAGCTGTAAAAATGATGACTTTTGTTGAAAAATAATGATATTAAAGATCCTACAGTTTAACCAGCAGTACTCCTGAGTTATTTCCATGAGCAAGAACATGAAGGATGGAAGGCACGTTACTGTAACCCCAGCACTCTAGGTAGTTGAGGCAGAAGAATTACAAGTTTGAGCCCAGCCTGGGCAATTTAGAGACTTAGTGAGACCTTTCTCAAAATAAAAATATAAAAATAAAAGAGGGGGGCCAGGGATTTAGCTCACCAGCATAAGCGCCTGCCTAGCAAGCGCAGCGAGGTCATGAGTTCGATCCCTGGCACCAAAAATAAATAAATAAATAAAAATAAAAAAAGGTTGGGGATGTAGTTCAGTGCCAACGCACCAGGAAGTCAGGGAAACTATGACTAAAGAGCTTATCAAAGAGGAGTCATTCTTATTTCAACACATCTCTCTCTCTCTCTCCTTCCCCCTTCTCTTTCTCTCTCTCTCTCTCTCTCTCTCTCTCTCTCTCTCTCTCTCTCTGTCATTTTAGCAGTGCTGTGAATGAAACCCAATCAAGAACTTTAAGTACAAATAAAAACCAAGTTAAGCAAACTACAAACCCAACATAGTGATTCCTGTCTTCAGATAGAGGAAAGTTTATGGACTTCAGACTGGGTCTGAATGACTTAATCTGGCAATTAAGTCAGAATCATCATTTCCCTCTTGTCAAGCAAAAAATTATTTAAAAGATACTTGTTAAAGCATTATAAAGAGACTTTATTTAGGACCACTACAGTAATTACAAGGAACACTGCAACAGGGTATTTCATTAAAGGAGAAAGATTGAGCTCGACTCTAAGTACAGCAGCGTGTGAGAATTTATAGCCTGGGAACAGGGTGAGGGTCCGTGAATGGAAAATCATAGGAAGAAATCTCAGCACTAAGAGGGACTCTGGCTAAACTGACCTAACAGGATTCCTGCTGCAGACAAGCCAGGACAATGAGACATCATTAGGACATCTTTGCAGAGGATAAAGGATCTGATCCAGATATGGAACATGATCAGATATCCAGGCTGGTGGGTTCTTGCTAAATTGACTCAGCAGGGTGCTTCACTAAAACGTGGGTGCACAGCTAGGCCTAGAAGTTTCAGAAATCTGATTAAAATTTGACCAAACGGGGAATCTCTGTCTCCCTGACACTCACTCTCATTTTTGCTCCTGTTGTCTCTCTGCTTTTCTGCATTTTGAATCTGTTCTTGGCTAATGCATGCGAGTTTCTTCTAGGCTGGCAGAGATTGGCCTGGATAGCCATCTGGGACAGCTCCAGGTTCAGTCATCTCAGCTAGAGATCCCAGGGGAGACAGATGCCTACTTGCTTCTACTATCTGCAAATAAGTTTGGAGGAGAGAATTTTAATTGACTTGACTCAGGTCATGTGCCTATCCATATAGGCTCACAATTGTCTTAGACAGAGTGCATGTGTGGACGGTCCCTGGTTTTGCACCCACCCTCTCTGACCAGGGAAGGGAGGCACCATGAACACTTGGTCCCACTTGGAGTCAGGGAGGGTTTGCTCCCCAGAGAAATAAAACTGATCATACCAAATGAAGGTCAGAAGGGATCCTGCCAGACAAAAAAAATCGACACCCCCATCCAGTGCTCCCTCCTAAAGCCTCCAACAAAGGTAGAAACATTTTTGTAAAGATTCATACGTGTCTGACAGAGATAAAAGATAAGGAATTTCTGAGTCCATCAGGAAGGACATGGGCATAGAAGGAGGCAGGGGCCAAGTGCAAGTGCTGCCAATTTTCCCCTTCCCTGCATCAGAGACATGTTTCCTCATACGTGGGTGTTGACATGCTGGACTAGGTTGGGGAGAAAAGAATATGAGCAGGAAAGCTGATCTCAGAAAGAGTTGTTTTGCTTTGCTTTCTGTTTTCACCATTATTTCTCAAAGGAGTTTCAATGCATCTATAAAAGTACAATAGTAATGCCTGGCATGGTGGCCTATGTCTGTAATCCTAGCACTCAAGAGGCTGAGACAGGAGGATTGCCACGAGTTTAAGGCCAGCCTGGGTTACGTAGTAAGATCAAGGCCAGCCTGAACTACATAGCAAGACTCTATTTCAAAAGTAAAAATACAAAATAGAAACGGATAGTCTATGAAGCCATCCAATATTAATCACCCAGTCTCAACAAATGTTAATATTTTAACAACTTTAACCGGGAACGTGGTCAATTCACTGAAATATAGACTGTATTCCATCTTTTTAAAAAAATTTTATTAGTGTGTGTTTACAATACATGATTATATTAATTTTAAAGAACTGGTACATGTACATAACGTATCTCAATTCTTTCTTTTCCCTGTTCCCTTCCATTCTCACTATTTAAAAATTTTTTTCTTTCTTACCAGAATCAGGTTTATTTATTTACTTATTTACTTTATAAGCCTTTATCAAGTTAATTATCATAAACACAGATTAACAGTCAGACTAACAGGCCAAAAAAAATAAAAAAATTACTCTAAAGAGGTAGTTTTAGATGTATGGACCATGCTGGATTACAATAACATTTTTCCCTTTTTTTTCCCCTATTGTCTCTCTTTTATTTTCCCCTTTATTTATATATTGGGTTTCTCATATAAGAGAAACTATGCAATATTTAAATTTGTGTGTCTGATTTACCTAGTTTAACATTATAGTTTCTAAGTGCACCCATTTTCTTACAAATGACTGAAGTTTATCCTTCTTTGTGGCAGAGTAGTACTTCATTGTGTATAAATACCATATTTTCTTTATACATTCATCTTTTGACAATTAGAGGCTCCTTCCAAGATATAGGTATTATGAGTTGTGCCATTATAAACTTGAGCATGTATATATCACTGCAATATGATGTCTTTAACTCTCTCAGGAAGATACCTAGAAGGGGAAGATCTGAGTTAAATGGAATTTCCACTTTTAGTTTTTTGAGAAATCTCCATACTGATTTCCATAATACTTATACCAGTTTATACTCCCACCAACAATAAGGAATGGTTTCTCCAGCATCTGTTATTAATTGATTTCTTTTTTTGTTTGCTTGTTTTGTTTTGTTTTGTTTTGAGACAGGGTCTCACTACACAGTTCAGGTTGACCTTGAACTCAGTATGTAGCCAAAGTTGTCTTTGAATTTGTGGTGATTCTCCTGCCTCAGCCTCCTGAGTTCTGGGATTACAGGCATGCACCACAATGCCTTGCTTGTTATTATTTAATTTCTTGATGATAGCCATTTTTCTGGAGTGATATAAAATCTCAGTGTTTTTTTAATTTACATATCTCAAATGTTCAGAGATGTTGAAAGTTTCTTCATGTATTTATTGGTCATTTGTACTTCACTTGAGAAGTGTTTATTAATTTCAGATGACTAATTTTATATTGGGTCTTTCAATTTGCAGGGCCTAATTTTTGAGTTCTTTATATATTCCAGATATTAACTCTTTGAGGAGTAGCTGATAAAATATTTTTCCCATTCTGTAGTTGTCTCTACACTCAGTTGGTGTTTTCCTTTGCTGTGCAGAAGCTTTTTAATTTGATGTGATCGCATTTGTTGATTTTTGGTATTATTTATTTTGCAACTGGGGTTCTGTTCAGAAAGTCTTTGCCTAGGTCTATGTCTTCAAGAGTTTTATCTATCTTTGTCTACCATCAGAGTAAATGTTTCTGTTTTGATATTTAGATATTTGATCCATGTTGATTTTAGTTTAGTGCATGGTAACAGATATGGGTATATGTTCAACCTTTGGCTTTCCCAGCATCATTTGTTAGTTTTTCCTCCAATAAAAGTACTTGACCCCTTTATCAAAGATAAGATAGCTGAGTGTGCCACTAGTTCTTTTTGAAGCCTCTATTCAGTTCCATTGGTCCACAAATACATTTTTTTGCCAATACCACGTTTTTATCGCTGTAGTTTTGTAATAGAACTTGAAGTGTGGGATTGCAGTGGCCTCTGCCTTGCCTTTGTTGACCAAAATTGTTTTTGCTTTTTTTGGCTTCTTCTGGTTCCATATGAATTTTAGGATTATTTTCTCTAGTTCCATGAGAAATACTATTAGTATCTTGATTGGGATTGTGCATAAAGGTTTTGGAAGTACAGTAATACCTTAGTTCATAAACACTTCTGTTTGCAGACAATTCAGTTCACAAACAAAAGCATTTGGCAAAATTTTGCTTTCATTCACAAATTCTGCATGGGGTGACAAACACAACCACAGCCATCTTTCTCACACAAACATAAATGCAGCCATGTTTCCAAAACTGTAAAAAAAAAACTGATTATGCTAAAGTTCTTGTGACATAATTTCAATGCTTTTGCATTTACTTAAGCATGTTTTATGGGCTAGTATATGTTCCATTTGGGAGAAAGTCCATGTGCTACTGAGAAGAATATATATTCTGATGTTGTTAGATAGAACACTCTGTCGATATCAAATCCTTTTCTTTGAAAGTTTGGTTCAATGCTGATATTTCTTTGTTGATTTTTTTTTTATCTAGTTGATCTGCCCACTTGTGACAGTTGGGCATTGAGGTCCCCTATTACAACTTTATTAATGTTTCTCTGGTTTTTTGTGTCCCTTAGTGTTTGTTTTATGAAGCTGGGTATTATAAACATATTTATAATTGTTTTCTCTTCCTGTTGAATTGTTCCCTTAACTGATATATAGTGACCTTTGTCTCTTCTGATCAGTTTTGTATTGAAACCTACTTTATCTGAAATTAGGATAGCTATTCCAGTTTTGTTTCGGTTCCCGTGGAACCAAGAGTATTGTTTTCCATCCTTAGGTTTTTAATCTGTGAATTTATTTTTGAAATAAACGTGTTTCTTACGTTCTCCATATTGTTGGGGGTTTTTGTTCTTGAACCAGATGCCAATCTGTGTCTTTTGATTGGAGAATTGAGACCATTCACGTTGAGAGTTACTACTAAAAGGTACTAACATTCTTCTCATTGAAATATTTTCCTGTTGCTGATTTTCTTATTCCTTTTTTCTTTTGCTTAGCTGCTCATTCCACCAGGTGTATTCATTCTTTTTGACTTCTTGGCATTGTTGGCTTCATTGTCTCTTCCTAGGAGATTCTTGAGAATTTTTCTCATGCTGATTTTGTGGTTATAAATTTATTGTCATGAAAAAACCCTATTTCTCTACCAGTTTAGAAAGTTTTGCAGGATACATAAGTCAGGGTTGGAAGTTGTTATCTTTTAGGTATCGAAACACTTCACTCCAAGCCTTCCTTAAGGTTATGTTAAGTCTGATATAATTCTAGTGGTTTGCCTTTATATGTAATTCATTGCCTTTCTCCAACAGCTTTTAAGATTTTGTCTCTGTGTTGGATGTCTGGTATTTTGGGTACAATGTTGCATAGAGAGGTTGTCTTTTGGTCATGGCCATTTGGAGTTTCATATGCCTTACTTGTCTGTTTATTCCTTTCCTATATTTGGAAAGTTTTCCACCATTTTTTTTTTTTTTTTTTTTTTTTTGCGGCACCGGGGATTGAGCTCACAACCTTGCGCCTACCAGGGCAGGCGCTTAAGGCACTGAGCCAAACTCCCGGCCCTGGTTTTTTGAGGCAGGGTCGCACTATGTAGCTCAGGCCGGCCTTGCGCTCGCATTGTAGCCCAAGCGGGCCTCGAACCCACAACGCTCCGCCTACCTCAGCCTCCCAAGTGCTGGGATTAAAGGCATGCGCCACCACGCCCGGCTTCCACCATTATTTCTATGAACAGGTTTTTTTAATACTATTTGCGTTGTTCTCATATTTCACTTATTCAAATTACTCTTAGTTTTCCTTATGTTTTCTAGCAACTGTTGGATCCATGTTTCATATTCTCTTTTTGCTTTTAATGCGTCTTTCAGTAGTTGGTCTTGGAAGACATGATTGTCTTCTAGTTTTGAAATTTTGTCTTCACACTGATCACTTCTGTTGTCCATACTTTCAATATAAATTTTCTTTTTTTAAGACAAAAAAGACACAGAAAAGAAAAAAAAAAAGCAAAAGAGACAAACAAACAACAACAAATCCAATGCAATAACTATAGGTTTACAAAACAAGATGATAGGAATTTGACAATTGTAATATTGCATATCATTACCCTCAAAAGGGTTGTTTAGATTAACATACAAAGACATGTAAAATTGATCTAATCATATGAGTATTAACTGTTCTTTTCCAATAACTAATACATTTAGTAGTAATTTTAGCTATCTCTTACGTATATAAACTCATCAATATAAATTCTCATGTCCTGAATTTCTGATTAAAACCTTTTCATGCTTTCTAATTATTTGCTAAACTGGCCACACATGTTTTGCACTGCCTTGTGTAGCTCTATCTAGCTTTTTTTATTAGTGTTTTCTGAAGTGTTCTGGACCATTTTATTCATTACTTCCATTATCTATTTAGTTATAACTTCTGTGATCCCAGTGAGTACCGCTCTCATGTGCTTTCTAACCTTCTTTGTTATCCTTTCAAGTAATTCAGGTGTATGGCTTATACTATTCTCTTCAATAACCCATGGATTGGATTTGGGGGATTTGGGAGTTTGGGGAGGTGATTTCTGCCTTGTCTTCTCATGTTTTTATTTTTGTTTGTTTGCTTTATTTATTTATTCATTTTGGTACTGAGGTTTGTGAATGCTTAGTGCAAAGACTTTGTTGCTAGTATTGAGATTTCTTTAGTTAGTAGCTTTTCAGTGATGTACTTTGTGCCTGGCTAACTATAGTCATTTACCTCAGCTCCAAGATCTGACCAACTTATTTAATTTGGGAGGAGAGGATTTAGTGTAGTTAGT